>PVLD010010177.1:0-45465 GCA_004027595.1 Dinomys branickii | reverse complement strand
CTTTCTCCTCCCTCATCTCCGTTGCCCTACCACTCAATTAGTCATCTTCTCTGTGATAATAACTGTACTCCTGGGTTTATCTATACCCCTGGACTCTCGCCTTGGGAAGAGATACAGCTACCTCAGACCATACTATAGCATACTACTATCAGTCGTCCTCCCTCTAATAATAACTGTACTTTTTGGTTTATTTATTCCCTCGGGCTCTCACATTGGGGAGGCATATGGCTGCTTCAAATTATGCTCTAACAAACATAGAATTACTATGGCACTAGGTGGAAAAGCACCCATCCTCAAAGATGGTACATAGGCAGGGAACCAAATACACTATGGTCAGCACCCAATTAATAAGCCCTCGAGGCCCTCGGGGGTCTGGTTGAGTCCGTGGGTTCACCCCCAGATTTGCTTTATTTGAGAAAAATGATTTACTCTGGCTATTTTGTGTGTGTGTATGTGTGTGCATGTGTGTGTGTGTGAGTGAGAGAGAGAGAGAGATTCCATATGATTTTTATGATTTATTCTAGCTCTGTGATGAATATCTTGGTATTTTTACAAGGATTGCTTTGAATCTGTAGATAACTTTAGATAGTGTAGACATTTAAATGATGTTGATTCTTCCAATCCAAGAACTCAGAATCAATCTCTCTTTCTCAGTCTCAATTTCTCGCTCTCTCTCTCTCTCTGCCTCCTCTCTTTGGTTAAATGTATTCCTAAAGATGTTTGGGTTTTTTTGGTAGCTATTGTAAATAGGATTGCTTTTTTGATTTCTTCTTTGGATAATGCACTATAGCCATATAGAAGCACTGTTGATTTCTGTATGTTTATTTTGTATTCTACAACTTTGTTGAACTCATTTATTCTAATAGTTTTTTGGTGATATCTTTGAATATATATAGATATATACACATATATATGTATATGTATATATTCATATATATATATGAATTACCATGGCCTCTATGAACAGTGACAACTGACTTCTCTTCCAATTTGACTATCATTATTTTTCTTGCCTGATTGCTCTGGCTGGAATATGTGATGAAAGTGGGGTCTCACTCTTGTTTCCAGTCCTTAGAGAGACATCTTTCAATTTTTGTCCCATTCAGTATGGTTGCAGCTGTTGGCTTGTTGTTCATGGCCTTTACTGTGTTGATGTAGTTCCTTCTGCCTAATTGTTTCAGAGGTTTTGTGGCAAAGAGTTGTTAAATTTTATTAAATGCTCTTTCTTTCTGTAGGATGATCATAGCGTCTTGTTCTACACTATGTTGATGTGATATGTCATGTTTATTAATCTGCATATGTGGAACCATCTTTGCATCCTAAGATGAATTCCACTTAGTCATAGTGAACTCTTTTCAATGTGCTTCTGAATTAGATTTTCTAATATTTTGTTGAGATTTTTTGCAACTATGTTCAATAGTAATATTGACCTGTAGTTTTTTTTTTTTTTTAATGTCTTTATCTGGTTTGGGTATCAAGGTGATGCTAGCATTATAGAATTAATTTGGAAAAATTCATTTTCAATTTGTTTAAATACTTTGAGGAAAATTGGTACTAGTTCTTTAAATTTTTGGTACAATTCAGCCATGAAACTATAGTCTATACTTCAACTAAATTCTTCCTCACATTTTGAGTTTTTGATGTCACATCAAAATCTTTTTATATTGTTAATCTCTTTAATTACTTTGTTTTAAGCTTCCTACTAAAATGTAAATCGTTCATCCATCAAATTTGCAATATTTGAGCACTATAACTTTGTATTACAATTACTCTCATCAATGCGTTTTTATACCCTCTTGTGTTTTCTTTTTACTCAGTATCTCTTTCAGTTTGAAGAACCTCCTTTCACGTTCATTTTAGGAGAGGTGATGATAAATTAAGCATACTGTTTATTTTGTCTGAGCCTGTGGTCACTGCCACTACTTTAGCTCTAGCTAGCACCCACAGTGCAGGTTTGCTAGAAGTTTGTGGTTGGTGTGTTGTTACTGTTTTAGCACTAGAGGGTACTCCAAATCCAAGTCTGTTGCAAATCTGCAGTTAATGTATCACTCAGATTGCTTGAGGGAAGGGCCTAAACAGACTAGTCTATTCCTGTATGCTGGGGCAGGCACAGACACCTCTTTCATAGTCACAAAGCTGTGGTCGGCTGTTGGAGTTTTTTGCCCAGTTCTAGGCTTCACAATGGAGGGACCATCCCTAACTTCCTGAACAATAAGTTGTGCCTCACCCTCTTTTCTCTCCAGCAGGAAATGAATGTCTCTATGGTACGCTGTGTGAGGGTGTGGGAGATGATGGAGGGCACCACTGTCTCTCACTGGGGCACATCCAGAGTCTACAGCCTGCTGAGACTAGTACAAGGGCGGGACTAAGACACTGCAATGGTTTGCCTGCTGCTGCGGTTACTCATTGGTTCAAGACTGCTGCAGATGACCTGAATTAATGCTGGCTAGGTTACAAGTCCATCTTACTGGAATCAGTATTGGTCTAGAGTCTCTGTCTAGGGTACTGGGGACAGGGGCCGTTGGTACCTTCCCAGTGTTAAATTTCTCTTGCCAAGCCCTGAGGTCCAAGACAAAGTCTGTGCTTCCTTTCTTGTCCTACTCTCCAAGCAAATAGTCTTTTTCAACTCTTTGCTGTCTGAGACAGTTCCATCTACCAAAGTAATGTCCACAGATACTGGCCTGGGGCTGAGTCTGTGTGGCCCTGTTCCAGTGCTGGGTTTCAAGTCTAGGGACTCTAGTTCATTTCTTTTCCCTCCATCAAGTTGGAGGTATCTCTCTCCATGTTGTGCTGCTTAAAGTTAGGCAAAGGGAGACAGGAACACCTCTTTCCTTCCTGTCTTCTTCTGTGTCTTTTTTTGCCAGTGTGAAACAAAACAGTACTAAGACCTCACATTTGGGTTTCTTAGCTATTGTGCAGGCAGTTAGATGTGTGCATAACTGTTCAAAGAGATTTTTCAATGGGGAGACAGTTTCTGGAGGGTCTAACTCCACCATCTTGCTCTGCCTTAAACCTTTATTTTACATCATCCTGCCTCAGGTGTTTTGTTATAGCACTATAAAACAGACTACCACAGACATAACCACTACCTCCCAGGGCTTCTGGTGGCTCCAGTTCACATGTTCAGCAGGGACAGTGAGGAGAGAGGAGATTGGGCAGAGAAAGAGACAGAGACAGAGAGTGAGAGAGATTTTGCTTTAGATATAGGGATGAATAGCCTGTGTTGGGGAGCCTGGCGTCCCCACATACCTCTGGTAGCAGGAAGGTCATGCTTCCAAATTTTGAAAAGCAGAATACCCAAGAGCAACTGGTGAAAACCTCCCAGAACTTTCTGAAAGGACCTTCAGGGGGGGTTCCCTGGGACACAGTTTTCCCAAGGGAAAGATCTTGGGCCCTTAACAAAGGCCACCTCCTTCATTGGAGGGGTGTGTGTGTGTGTGTGTGTGTGTGTGTGTAGGGATTAATTCCTCTCCCCTTCTTTCAATGAGAATGTAAAATCCAGCGCCCCTTCTCTAGTTCACAGTGTTATTGTGCTTGGTGGAGCACCCACTGCAACAAACATGGCCTTTTATGTTTAAAACCATGTCAGTTTCATGAAATGAACACCTGGGCTCTGGGCAGCCAGCAGTCCCTCTGGCAGTTGGTAGCCCATCAGGGAAAAGACACACAGGCCCCCTTTTTCCCCAGAAACAAACACTCAGTTGGCTCCAAGAGGTGAAAGTCTTGTTTATTGTTGCAGCAACTCTTATACAGACATTAGCGTTCAGTTAAATAAAGGAGATAGCACGTTTAACACATCACAACCCCAAACCAGACGACTGTGGCCACGGTAAGGAGAAGGGGTGGGCAGGCTGGGACCAGTGACCAGACTGTCAGAGGAAATACATTCAGTGGGTGTGTGGTGTCAACATTCCAGGCTCACGTGTAGATATCTTATTTATATATTTATTTATATTTATATATAGAGATCATTGAGTTTTGTGTATACAAAGAACAATATTGTTACAAATACAATACTATACTTTTCCCAGCGCTTTATAATGAAGTCTATTGCACCCTCTTTACAGAACGGTAGTACAAGTCCATACTCTGGGTGCTGTGCTAAGTATGTACAAGAGATTTCATTCTCACACGGTCCTCACACACTGCCTCCATGGAGGGGGAAATAAAATCAGAATCGTGTGCTCAAGTGGACCCCAGCGAGGGAAGAAGCAGACAGAAGTGAAACTCAGCCCAACAAGTGGCCTTGCAAAGGTGCTAGTTGACCCATCAGGAAGAGGCGGCTCTCGGTTGTAAACATTGGTAACAGCTACACCACTGGGTGGAGGGACCCGAGGGGCTGTGCGGGTGGGTGTTCATCAGTGAGGGGCAGGGGACACTGGCGTGTATGGGCTTCGGGGACAGGAGGAGCAGTGGGGGAGGTAGTAGGTTACTCTGGGCTCCCTGAAGGCCGTTGTTGATGCGCAATGCTCAGAAAGTGAGCCCCTGTGCAGGCAAAGAGCCCCGGAATGTGCTCCACCCCAGGCGCCGCCGCTCTGGGGCAGGAGGAAGGAGTCGCTTGGGAAGTGGGCTCCAGGCATTGGTCTTTGGGGGTTTCTTCCTCTCACGGACCCAAGGCTGATGGTGGCTCCCTGAAATGCTCCCACTGGAGAAGGCAGAGGCAGGGTGGGTTCTGGTGCATCCTGGCTGGACCCCAAAGGGGGACACGAGTCTGGGAGCCAGTCCCAGCTGAGTGGCCAGAGCGGCTTTGTGCCTTGCAATGTGGGGAGAGGACGCTTTGTACATTGTCTTCCCCACTACGCAGGGTGTGGAGATATTTACAAATATAACTATATATATAGATAGATGGGGATATCAAATGGGAAAGAGACCACCACTTGGGACTTTTGGACATGGAGCGACTAACACCTGAGAGCCCAATTCTGAGGTTAGTCACACACAGGCCAAAGTTAGTAGAAAAGAATATGCTTCAGCCTCATGAGCCTGTGTCAAGCTCCAACAGTCTTCTCCTGAGGAACCACTTTCTTTAACAAGAAACAATGTAGCCAAAAACATGTTACTTCCCCAGCAGGGCTTAGGAAATTGGCTTTGCAGCACTTCCCGAGTTTCCAAAGTTCCTCTGCAATAGGAATGGAAAGTATCTCCTCTCTCCCTAAGGTAAAAAAAAATTAATTATTTGGAGTTGTATAGGCATGTGCTTGTGAAGCTCCTGCCCTTGGGCCAATCTCAGGCAGCCTCTGGTCTTGTCCAGGTGCCCTAGCAGCCACCCTGGGAGCAGGCAGGCATGAGTGTCTCCATGGTTTTTGGAGGCCTCTGCTGCCTGAGAGGGCTCCCATACCATGTTATTCCTGTTCTACTGTCTCTTCTGGTAAAGGGGAGATGGGGTGATGACACGTTAGTGTTTATTTCTGATATTAGACGGGCTGTAGTTGGGTTACTTCGGGAAAAGCAAATAGAACCTAGGCCATAGTTCCTGTTCCTCATGTTGGTGGTACGTTGACCTTGGGCTGGTCCTCTTTAGCGTTCTGGTAAGCATCCTTAAAACAAGTCCTGGGGTCCTAGCTCCCCTGGCCCCACCCCATCCAGCTCTCTACAGGGGTAGCAGCCCTTTTCCTTTTTAGGTAGGATATCTGGGCAGCTGGTAGCCTCTCTTCGTTGGAGCTTTCTGTACTATGGTCCAACAGGGTTTAGCTGCTAATTCCTTTCAAGCATTTGGCCTTTCTGATTCTGTACAGACAACCCAGAAGATCCCAGGGTAGTGACCACATTGCTGTCGGGTTGAAGTTGCACTATTTCTAATCTCACCATATTCACTTTTCTTTCGTGTAAATCCCTCCACTCTCTGTATAAATATATCCTACCCAACATTTGCTCACTGAATTTCTATTTCTACAGACAGAACATAAATATCACAGATGCAGAGAACAGGGACTATATTAATATTACAAAATATATTAGTTTTTTTCCCCTGTTTCTACTGAGGTCATGAATACAACAAAACAAAAAAACAAACCACACCCCACATGAAAACAAAATGCTCTTTGGACCAAGAATAAGTGAAAAGTGGCTCAGAATAATAATAGTACTAAAATACCTGCACTGAACTGAGATGGAATCATAAATGTGAGGCACCCAATGGAACCATACTGTTCCACAGCAGCTGGAAACTCAGACCCACGGGGCAGTAGGCAGGTGTTTCTGGAATGCGTCTGGGACCCTAGGCATCACTTGAGATCGTTACTGACCCTTAGTTTTGTGCCTTAGGGACCATTCTAGCCTTTCAAACACAATATCCAGTCTAGTGCCCTAATAGAGCAGAAAAGGCTGGCTTCCGCTCAGGACAAGAAACATGCAATGGAGACCCACACATCACTGTCTTCTAGGGGAACAGCTCACTGTCCCCAGGACCCCTGTGGAGGGCATGGGAGACTCTGTGAGGATACTCTTGAGTCAAAGTGGTGTTGGGAGGCCCAGGCTCTCAGGACAAGGCTGACCGGGCCCTGCAGCCAAACCTCCTACCAGGGCAGGGATCTCCCAAGGAGACGCTATGCGTTTTCCACAGTTCAGCCTGCCTCACTGGTAGCAGAAGAAAAGAGTGCGTGCGTGTGTGCATGTGTGCGTGTGCATGTGCGTGTGCGTGTGCGTGTGTGTGTGTGTCTAAGATACAGAGCCAGCCATGCCTGCGGTGGTTACTGGTTGGTAACTTCCAGACAACCTGGCAATGGCTTCACATGGACTGCGAATCACCAGGCTCTCTGCAGTGCTCTGGGAGTCTCATCTGAGGCCAGCATTTCCCCTTTTATCCTTGGGTGAGAAGGCCCATATGAGAACATACATATACATTGAAACTAAAACTAGCCATGGAAGAGGTTTAAGGTTGGCTCAGGAATTCTGTGTGGAAATAATGCAGGGGACCTCAGTACGTGATGGGCCGTGCACATTCCTGTGTGATGTGGGCTGGTCCCCCTCATACCATATTCCCACCAAATGACTCCAGGGGAGCACAGATGAGCAAGCCGGTGTAGGCGCTGCTAAGCTGGTGTCTATGCTGCCCCGGGGGGTCCTTCTATGAGGTCTGAGCCTCCTGGGGAGAGACAACCTCCCTTCAGCAGGGACAGCTACCTCAGGACCCCCAAAGGCCCTCCAGCATGGTTTTGGGGAGATCTCAGGTGGATACTTGCTGTTCTCCATCCTCAAGGGGGTGCACAGGAAACTTCCCTGGTATCAGTGGAAAAGAAAAAGCGGGAAAGAGACAGAGAGCAAAGAGGTCCTTGCGGATTCTTCTCTTCCTGTGTAAGAGCGGGTGCTGGGCGAGAGGGGAAAATGTCTCAGGGGCACACAGATGCAGCACGAGAAACACAACCACGATGAGGGCGACCTCCCTGCATGCTGCTGCGGAGGAGCATGGGGTGCAGGCTCAGATGTAAACGGGCTGCTCCTGGGCCGTCAGCAGTCTGTACATGGCAGCTGGCATTGTCTTCATGTGGATCTGAGGGCAGGAAATGCATGTTAGCCGTGGGCCCAGGCTGCACAGGGCTGGGAAAGATAGTGCCTCGCTCAGGAGAGCTTTCGAGGTATCTCCTACAACTTTCTGCACAGTTCAGAGGCGACAGGAAATGAGCAAGGAAAACTAGGTATTTTCCCACTCTCATGCTCCTGTGCTCGGTTCTCTGAAAGACAGAAAAAGCTTCAAATGGAAAGAGCCGCTCTAGGCTGCTAATCCATTCTGCCTCCCTTTCCTTTCTTGGCTCTAAGAGATGGCATCCACTGGCCCTGAAAAGTGCAGGCAGGACTTTGAGCAAGCCCGCGCCAGGGAGACGCCTCTGCAGGGCCGCCGTGGCGCTGAGACCCGAAGCTGAGATTAAGTCTTCCAAGCACATGCGGAAAACCAGAGCAGCAACTGAGGGAGGCTGCAAAGCTCTGGGAGTGGAGGAGCGGTGGCCCACTTTCCTGTCACAGAGCGGTTCTCAGGCAACAGCCCTCTAAGGGCTTAGCGTCTGGTCAGAGACCGGGTCTGGGTACTGGGGAGCATCTGGGGGGAAAGGACACTCAGGGCGGTTCCCTGGAAGGCCCAGCATGACATGAGGGGCACCTGATGACTCCCCTCATCCCTCTGCAGCCCAGACCTCACTCCTACCTCCCCAACAGCGTTGGAGAGGATGTGGACGATCTTCTCGTGGGGGGTGGCCACCACACTCTGCCCGTTGATTTCAATGATCCGGTGTCCCACGCGGACGCCTCCTCTCTCAGCTATTCCGCCTCGCATGAGGCTGCAGATCTGGCAGAGTCAAAGACTGAGTTACGCCTGTGGGCAGCGTCAGGTCCCAGGACTGTGTGGAGGTGAAAGACCATCCACGTCCCCAGCTGCTGCATCTCTGAGAAGCTGACACGGTTGGGCCTAGGGTACTTAAACCTCAGGTTCTTCCCACAGGAATCAGTCCCACAGACCCACACAGCCACCGTGTCATGCAGCTTGCAGAGCGAATGCAGCATGTCGCTGGATTTCATGGCACACTGGACTCTGATACTGTCAGCACCCTGGGCCTTGGTAAGAAGAGCTGTCTGAGCCTGTCATCGGGTGATGATGCTCCCAACTGCCAGCCAGCGCAGCATAAGCTGTGATTATTTCCCAGAGTCACACCTTTGTCCCCACAGTGAACACAGAGCCGGCAGCCCGATTCTAGGGCCAGCACTGTGTGAACCAAAGTGTCACTAGGACCCCAGAGGGTGTCCCACAGTGTGGTGAGCTAGAGGGGACAGGTACCTTTTGGCCTTCCTAATTCAATGGAGATGACAAGACACTGCTGTTTATGGTGGCGCAGCAGGCACTGGGACATGAACCTTTCTGGTTGCAGGGTTCAGTGACCCCCCACCTCTCACACAAATAGCTCAAGTGCTCCAAAAAGAAATGTGTGAACTTCATCTTTATTTAAAAGCCAGGGCACAGGAGACCTGGCAGCAAGCATGCTTAGTGTTTCTGAAGTGTGTGGGCCCTTCAGGCTCTCACCTGCTCTGGGCCAAACACCCCTTAGCTGCTTTCCCTACTGGAGACAAAGCGAGGGGTCTAAGGCCAGTGTTTGGTTCGGTGGTACTTGCCTAGCAAGCTTGAGGCTCTGGGTTCAATCCATAGCACCCCCAGAGAACAAAACTCCCATGGCATAGTAAATTAATAAACAGTTGTGGTGGTATACGCCTGTAATTTTAGTTTCCCTGGAAGCTGAGGTGGGGAATCACACTGCGCAACTTAATGAGAAACTAATTCAAAATTTAAAGAAAAGGCTGGGTGAAGGTCAGTAATAGAGTGCTTGGGAAGCACACAGCCCCAGTCTCAAACCCTAGCATGCAAAAAACAAAATAAAAAACCAATGAAAGCAAAACCCCTGCCATGATGGGTGATTTTAAGGAATGGTCCAGCTTAAAAAAATAAACCAAACTCTGCCTCATTTTTATTTGTTCACATTTTGAAAAAGGGCATGGAGCAAGCTGTACTTACAATTCCATTTTGGACACTGAAACCCAGCTGGTAGCGAAGGTCTGGCCTTCTGATTAACACGGTGGTCACCGGAGGACATCTCACAATGTTCAGCTTGACTCGGGACTGGTTCTTTAAGCCCTTAAACACGAATAAAGTGCGGTGAAGATAGTGACTTCTGATGCGATGCAGACAGGTAAGTAAGAGCAGACGGCTGCCCAGGCAGATGCAGCCCCACTGAGAGGCTGCGGATCTGGGCTCGTGTTGGCTGTTTTAAGGTACGGCACACAGGAGACGGTACTTTCTGCTCAGACCGCACTGCTGTGGGTGGAGGCCCTGCTGTCTGGCCCTGCTTCCAGAGCTCCCTGCAGGGGACGTCAGTGCATGTGGGCCAGCAGTGACTGCCTGACCAGATCCCCACCTGATCAGGAGGTCACTCCAGGTCAGCCGCTGTCCCTCTCCTCCACGGGCCAGAAGTAAAGGGGAGAAGTTGTCCCTAGAAGACAGTATTTGCGGTGGGGGGGGCAGCTTCTTCTCCAGCAGACAGCTACCAGGGAAGGGGCGGGGCATGGGGACAAGGTACACATTATCCAAGTCTGTGGTATCCCCCAGAGACAGCACCCTTCAGTTCACCAGTGGGCCCAGTGTGTGCCCTCTGCAGGCCAGGCAGGAAAAGCAGCGCAGGGGAACAATGGTAAATCCAGGAAAGGTGTTCACAGAAGGTGACTGCTTTCTAGTCCATATACAGAGAGCTGTGAATGCCACAGCTGTTGGAGTGTCACTCCTTGCCCGGTCCGCCCGCAAACCCTTTTCTGTGGAAGGTCAGAACTCCTATTTCACATTTTGCAGATGTAGACTGAAACTGTGGACATGCATCTTGCGCAGTCCAAGGGCTACGAGGTTGGGATTGGGACCATGGATCCCTACTCACAAACTATGCCAAGGAGAGGTGAAACGGGGTCGACAACTCTGGTGCAAACACAATTAGTGACAAGAGTGTGACTTGCTGCTCTAGTAGAAGAGACCCACACATCTTCTAAGTGACAATGCTTTGCTTAAATTGCAGGCTACACAGCTGTTCTTTGCTCTGGTTACTTCTCCTTACTTTGCTATCAATGACTGGGTACCACTGCTCTGCAACCCCATGCCAGCAGCTCAGCATCACTTAATAGGAGTTCGAGTTCTGGGCTCCTCAGACCTAAGAATCAGAAAATCTAGGAATGGGACATGATCATCTGTGCTCACAAGTCTTCCAGGGGATTCTGATGCACGCTCAGTTTGGGGAAGTGCAGGAGACTACCCCTGCAGATACCGGCCTCACCTGCACCCAGGTGGTTTACTTTCTCAGGAGTGATTAGACCTATGGAAGTGAATTTACTTCTCCATCAGAGAAGGTGCTAGTGAGGCTGGGGGCTAGCTCATAGGGTGGTGGCTGGCTCAGTCACTGCACAGCCATCTCCAGGGGGTACCATGCTAGAGCACCCCTGGGACCACTGCTGTGCCCAAATCCACCCAAACGCAATGAAACTAGCCCAACCACAGTGATAGCAATTGCCCGACACTGAACACTGAGTCTTGCCTGGGACCAACCTGGAGATTCACAGGAGCTGGTTCAGTTAATCTCCCCAACAAACTGGCAGCTCTAATTACCTCTGCTCTATAGAAGAGGAAGCTGAAGCTCAGCGATACTGAGTGACTCAGTCAAGTTCCCAGCAGCCAGCTTCAATCCCAGGTGTGTCATTTTCAAACCCCACAGTGCTTTTCCCTCCACACATGTAGGGGGAGAGGATCTTGCATGGTTAAGCCTTGCTCAGTGAAGCAGCAGTAGGGGACAGCAACAGAAACTTATGCTCCTGAATCTCTTACTCCAGCCATGACTTGGGGGTGTATTTTTAGGCCCCTTTCCTACACGGTAAGAGTCCTTCAGAGCTCCTGCTCCTCATCTCCTGTGCTCTCTTTGGGCTCCTGATGCCTCTGCATGATTTGGTCTGTCCTCTGAGAGTGAACAGGACTCAATTTCTCCACCTTCAGCAACTCTCTGCTCAGTGTTCTCAACTGCTGTTTCCTGGAAGACGTGAGCCTTCCAATCAATAGCTGTCATTGGCTTGTGGGATCATACGAGGTGACTTACTGCTCATGGTCATTTCACCGTTACAAGTGTCTTCTAGTGGTTTGAGATCTCTCTTGGGGGAACTCCTCAGTGAAGGGAATGGTATTTTCAGAGCAGAGTAATGGCATGAGCCAAAGGTGATTCTCTGGGTCAAAAAAAGCTGCAGAAGATCACGGCCCTCCACACCTCAGCAGCTCCCATCACCCCTGTGGACAGGGGAGGGTCACATTCTGGCTTCTGTCACTGCAGGGGCATGAGTGTAGCCTGGTGAGGATGACCCAGGCTCCAGGTGAGCTTCCTTGTGCACAAGCAGCGGGATCTCAGCAGGCTATACCTTACTATCACCTCGAATTTTCTCATCTTCCTGGCAACCGGTGAAACCTGCGATGTCTCTGCCAGTTCCAAATTCTTTTCTTTCTTTTAATGTGTGTTTTTCTAAATACCTTAGCCTACCACACTAAATCTCAACCATTACACTTAAAAACACCTATCATCTGACATTAAGTAGGTTTTTCCCGTAGAAAGTATGCTGTAGGTGAGGGGCAGCTCAGGCATCCTTCATGCAAATATTTCTCTTTCCTTTGAGTGCTTCTTCTTTTTTAGCCACTTAAAAAAAACCAACATGGACCACATGCTGTGTGCCCAGAAACATGTTAGGCTCCAGGGCACAGCGTCCTGGAGATTGGGGGATGCTGGAGAGGAGAATGTCGGAACTCAGACAGGGCCTCCGGCTTGTGTCCCTTTACCTGTCTCTATGATCACCACAAACCACAACACCAGGATTGGTGGGACACACAGCTAAGAACGCTAAGTCAGGAACCAGAATCACAGCCCTTCAGACAAAGCCACCTGGTTTAAGTGTTCACACCTAATAACCACTGGGATTATTTAAGTATTCTGTGCAACTGGGAAAACCTTACAGAGCACACTGAAAAGCAAGAGAATGACCTTATTTTCTCAGTGTTACCTAAGAAATTTGCACTGCTCTGGTAGGTTCTTTTATGTGAATTGGTTTAAGATGCCTGATCAGTCCCTCAGAGAATTTCAAGACTGGGAAAAATGTGCTGCAAGATGAGGCTTAGACAAATGGCAATTTGAAATAGCCAGACCACGCATTTGCTCTGCTTTCCTAATCAGTGTTTCAAGTTGGGTCCCATGAACTTAGATTTCTGAGGTGGCATTTTATTAGGGGTGCCAATTAAATAAATGGTCATTCCATTCCCATGACAACAATGGAATGGTGTAGCACATTAAGAACTATGGTGGGAGGGGGAGGGCAGGGAGGAGAGGAGACAGAAGCCAGACTGGGCTCTATAATAACAGGAGAGCAGAGAGACAGTGCTCCTGTGAGGGGTAGGGATCTGAAGTCCAGCTTAAAAAGGAAAAGTCCTATGGAGGTACAGGCCTATGGAGGAAACTGTGTGTACAAAGACAGACAGTAACATGCTTCATCTACTAATGACTATGCTAGAGAAATTAACTGTAACAGGGACAATAAGAGAGGGAGATTGGTGAGGAGGGTTGATCTGGAAAGGTTTAGGAAGGCAAGAAGAGAGGTGTGTTGTCCTTCCAAATGCATATATTGAAGTCCTAATCCAAAATGGCAGCATTAGAGATGGGGTCCTTGGAGGGGACTTGGCCATGAGAGTGGAGCCCTCATGAATGGGATCAGAGCTCTTACAAAAGAGACACTGGAGTGCTCCCTGGCCCTCCTGTTCCATGTGAGGATGCAGCCAGAAGCCAGCTGTCTGCTGCCCAGAAGAGGACTCAAGAACCCGGCCACGCTGGCATTCTGACCTCAGACTTGCAGGCTTCTGCACTGTGCAGAGCAACTTCCATTGTCTAGAAGCCGCCCAGGCTGCAGTGCCTGTTAGGGCAGCCTGCGCTGACTGAGACAAGGCTGCTCTGAGAGAAGGTGGGGAAGAGGCTTGGGCAGAAGGCACAGAGGGCTTGTTCTGGCCCCCAAGGTATCCAGTAAGCCCCCACTCCTCTCTACCCCTCACTACCACCCTCAGAAAGATGAGACCAGATGAGGGGCATGTGAGACTCTCAAGGGCAGCTGGGCCCTTCTCAGGCCATGTGAGGACTCTGTGCTGTTCCATGGATCACCATGTTAAGGCAGAAAGAGCTCAGAGCTGCCCAAGGAGCTTTCTGGCAGGAAACTACTGAACTTTGGCATCTGTAAGTGGAGTCTCTAAGTGGGGGAGGTTACATGACTGCCCTGAGGAAGAGCTAGAGCTGATGAAGATGGAGAGAAACAAATCACTGCCCTTACGGCTGCCCTTAGCAAAGCTTGGCTCATGGGCAGGTCCCAGTTCTGACCACTGACCTTTCACCAGGCCCTGGACACTCAGCTTTGTTGAAAAGTCAGATGGCCCCTCTGTGGCCTCTCTTGGCTCAGAAGGAAAGGTTTACCACTTGCCAGCAGCTGGAATTGCCAGGACCAGACGCAGACTGACCTTTTGTGGGCTTATTGCTGTTGTTTCAATTCTCTAGACAACGCGCTGCCTTGCCTGCATCCGGACAGATGCCCTCAGCTACCCCCCTGGCCGCTGCAGGGGCTACCTGGGCTTCAGAACTTCCAGTTCCTGTGGGTTTCAGTATGTCTCACGACTCTGCAGTGACTTAAGCGAGTAATTTGCGTTCTTATAAATCAGCATTTCTCAAACTGATGGTAACCACCCAGGGACATTGTCTAAGTACAGCTCTGATTTGGCAGGTCTCAGGTGGGTTCTGCATTTTCAGCAATCACCTGAGGATGGATAGTCCCAGTTTTCCACTAAGATTGCAGGAAGTAGTGTATATTTCTAGAGTTATGGATACTGACACTGTAAAAGAGCACAGGGCTGGAGTGCAGCTCAGTGGCAGAGCCCTTGTCTGCCATGCATGAGGCCCTGGGTTCTATTCCCAGGAGTACCAAAGAGAAAAAGAAAAAATAGCAAAAACCAAAACAGCACTTAAGTACAGTACGTAAGTGTTTCACCTGTATCTCTATCCTCTCTTATTTAAATGAAGATGGTGGCTTTTGTAAATTCACCGTATGAATTTATTCATCTCTTCCCCAAAGCTACATCTCACTGTCTTTCACAAAACCCCAGGGAGCAGGCAAGTTGTGTGAGCCCAGTGTGCCCATGACCCCACAGTGCTGTGCGCAGAGCTCCTGTGGAGGAGGGGTATTTCCGCACACCAGCCGTGCAGTTAGCAAGTACTGGTGGGCTGCAAAGACTACACAGAGATGCTTCATTTCTAAGAAGAAAATCTAATTTCTTCCCCTGAAATACTTACATTTAATTTCCTTTAAGTAGCTCTCCTTGGCTTGTGTAATAGCATCCGTTCTGGGTGAAGAGTAAGTAACCCTGCTGAGATCTGGGAGGGAATAAAGGAGTACGGGGGCTGTAACAGCGTCCTTCTCATGGCTCATGGGGAAAGACAGACTCATCCGTGCCTCAGCTTTCTCAGATTCAGAACATTTCCATGACTTTTCAACAGGGGTGGCAGATCATCTCACGTTCATCTGACGGTAAGGGACTGTCTGGAATACCGAGTCACCGTTGATCAGTGATACCGGCGGTGGGCATGGCTACAGTATTAACAGTGGTGTTACATGAGTCAAGACTACTACCCTATCTACACAAAACCTGTGCAAGAACTTGCAAAGCATAACTCGAGGCTAAGCCACCTGAGTGCACGTCAGTGCCTTCTGTGTCTGTGTCCTTCCCAGAGCTGACACTTGGAAGTGCTTTCATAGGTATGAACGACTGGTGCTCAGTCACACTCATGTCATTTCAGGTGTACAAGACAAGCATATGCTGGCTTCTCCTGTGTCCACATACCTTAATAATGCTCTGGCAGGTGGACAGAGGCAGGCCCACCAGGCTGGTGCCATTAATGGACATAATTTGGTCCCCAATATTCAGTTTTCCTGACTTCTCCGCAGGGCCACCGTGCATCATGTTGGCTATGATCACAGTTGGCAGGATGGATCCCCAGCCAGACTCCACGATCACAACGCCCAGGATCTCCCCTTTCTGCTTCTCTATGAAAACCTGAAGGAGAAAAACAGTTAGCCTGAGTCAGCCGTCAGGAAGGGTAGTGGCAGGACTCGAAGCCATTCTGCCCTTCTTGTCTGGCACGATAGGCAGACATCTCCCGAAGGACTCCAGTCCAAGTGAGCCTTGTCTTCACGGTCTCTGGCATCTGGAGTCACTGGGAAAGTATTTCACACAGGACCATGGCATTTTTTTTTGGTAATTCACCCTCATTTTACACTGGCAATCTGGCTTCACACAACCACTAGGGGCATCAGTGCTGTTTCTTGGTTCTGTCAGTCACTCCCAGGGGCAGCTAAACAGGCTCCGGTGGGGAGAGCACTGGCGGCCTGTTATAGCTTCCTGAAATGGCTTTCAAATTCTAGATACAGGTTTCATTTCACAGTGCTTCATAAATTCTCTCTGACATTTAAGAATCTTGAGTGAAATGTACAGAAACACTTTTCTGTGAGGAGAAAGAGGTGATGCTGAAGTTATCAAGACCAAAAGGCTGCAGTGCACACAGGCAGACCACGCCCTGGACATGCGTAATGTTGGGCACCTGTGGGGTCTAATGAGACAAAGAGAGGGACAGACAGACAGACAGACACAGAGACAATGTGTGCGTGCTGAGGACTCACAGAGTCTCCTTCACAGCTGGGCCCCATCCCCCTAGCCTCTGAGCTCACTGGTGGCAGCTAGCACTTTCTCTGAGGAACTGCCCTTGCCCAGGTGGGAAATAACCCCCTTGGGGACTGAATTCTGCCCCACCTTCCAAATCTACATGTGCAGTGCCAACCTCCAGAATCTCCGGTGCCTCAGGATAGAGGTAATCAAGCTGACGTGAGGCCATCAGCTGGGCTCTAATCCAGTGTTACTGGTATCATTACAAGAGGAAATGTGGACACACAGACACATGGGGGGGAAGATGATGTGAAGACACAGAGGGATGGACAGGTGCAGACATAGCCCCATCTATCAGCCAAGAGGAGGGGCCTGAAGCAGGGCCTTTCCACGCGTCCTAGGAAAGCATCAGTGCTATCAGCATCTGCACTGTTGCCTCCAGCCCTGAGAGACATGCTTGTCTGTTATTGAAGCTGTTCAGTCTGTGGCATTTTGTTACAATAAACTAACATACCCCTTCCTGACCTTGGCCCACGAGTGACCCAGGTGTTACGGTTTTTGCCTAGATGTCCCTGCAGAGCCTCGCGCAGTCACGGGGCGGCTTCTAAAGTTTGTGATTGATTCCTGGCCCAGTGCTGGGATTATGGGTGTGAGTGCTACAACCGCCCTCAGGCAGGTAGTTCGCATACAATGTAAGGGAGGGAAAGAGGCTGCTTGCTCTCCCTCCCTTTTACTTTTGCTGCTTTTGCTCTTTTCCACCACTATGAACCCTCTGCCTTGCGCCACCCTGCCTTGGAGCCAGCTGAGTAAGGACTGAAACCTCCACAAACTGAGCTAAAAAACTCTTTCTTCCTTAATTCTGGGTGTCTGGTATTTTGTCTTAGCAATGAGAGAAAAGTGACCAAGATACTAGGTACATACAGAGACCAGTCAGCTGCTTGCCCTACAGTGGGACAAAGCTGTCTGCCTATGTGTATACCAGGGCTTTCTTCAGATCAGAAGGAAGCTCTTGCTCACTTAGGGAGGCCATGCTCTTCCTTGGTGCCCAGTGCCCTGCTCCCACATTCCCGTTTTGTTCTGCATGTGGGTTCCCAATAAACTCCCTCAAATTCTCAGGCTTTGCTTCTACAGAATCTGACCTAAGACACCTAACACATACTAGTGGATCAAAAGACTGCTGTTGCTAAACATTCTTTAGTCCATGGAATGAAGTCCAAACCCTGTAGTCAGACTTTGGAACCCTTTAGTTCAGATTTGATGCTGATCTCTAGTTCTCTCCTTCACTCACACCCAGCTCTGTGTCATCTTCCTTCCTGATTCCCTAGCAAATCTGGAGCTCTCTCACCTTCGTGATTCTGTGTATTACTTGAATTCAGCTCTCTGCTTGCCCTTACATGCTCTGAATAACTCCCAGCCCTCTAGACCAGCTTGGCAGCCTTGTCTTCCTCCAGACACTCTGGCACAGCTTGGTCTAAAGCAATGGTGTGTACAGGATCTATCTCCTGAACCTGTGATCTGCTCTGTCTGGCTGAAGGCAGTTGGCTTTGACCAATGCTTGGACTGACGTCATTACTAACATTTTCAGGACCCTTACCTGGACTGAGGGCTTCATATCGGTAGAGGCTAGCTCCAAACTGCCTCTAGAACCACTCCCAGTGAGAGGATGTGCTGCCTCTCAGTATCTGTTCATGACAGCATTTAGTAACAGGGCCCCAGGATGGAAGAGCTGGAGAATGGCACAAGCCACTCCACAGTTCCCGCCAGTGTCTTGCCCTTCAGCCTCTGCTGCCATCGCTTCCACATCAGAGCTGTCCTGTTCTCCCCAGAAGCCCACCCAGCCAGCCCCGCCTCAGGAAGGTACCTACATCTTTGCAGTTTTCCGACTTGGAGAAGTGGATCAGGTCGTCGTTGTACATGTCCTGGGTGTTGAGCAGGTCACTATACTCCTTCTGGCTGAGGTCTTCTGGGTTAATCCCGTTGGCCCTGAGGAATTCCTGGTATGCAACGCTGAACGCCTGCCCTATGGACTGTGCAATCAGTTGGGCCTAGAACAGCAGCCAGAGCAGAAGACGGTGGTCAATGGCAGGGCTGTGGGTGGATGTCCGTGTCCTTCCTGCCCCATCTACAATTCTCTTGGAGTTTTGCGGGGCCTGAGATGTCAGGTAGGCCAGAGGTTCTACATCAGGGCCATTTTCAAAATTACTGGGGACACTTCTGATTATGACAGTAATCGTAACAGTGCTACAGGCATTCAGCAGTCCGGAGTCAGAGGTGCTGGACATCCTGCTGCACATGGGGCAGTCCCTCACAGTGACAGGTTGTTCTGCATTGTGGACGGTTTTCAAACATCCCACAGGATGTTCACGTAATGTAACATCTGCTTCCAATCCTTTGTATCTAGGACTCATTGTGTGGCTTTGATATACACTGAATGTTTAAAGAATAATACTGTATATATCAAAGAAGATGGCCCTTTGTTTTGTTTTATTTATTTATTTATTTATATTTGTTTGTTTATTTATTTATTTTTCGTCCTTTGTTTTATTTAGGACACTACCAGGAGTGAACTTCATAACCCTGAGAGATCATGTACCTCTCTGCTCTTCAGACTCTGAGTTGCGAATACATCACATCTCTATGAGCTCACACATTCACTGTGGCCATTCTGCTTGTGTTTCTATATTCATATTCTTATTTAGTCCTCAATCTGTAGAAAATATTGACAGTATTGCCCAGGATACCATGTTCTCTTATAGCCAACTTTACTAATCAAGTAGATGTGAGCATCTGAGGACTCTGCTATGGCTTTTGGAGTGGGTGGACCTGAGCATTTAGATGTTTGGCTAAGATTTTATCTCAGGTTGCTTTCTTTTTATTTCTTTTTTGTCTCACATTTATGGCCATATGTTGATTATTTTGCGAAAAACTTTTCAAAAGGTTGTATTGGACCCAACAAAGTCGGGAACTCTGACCTGGTCCAACCTTGCATTTTCCAGGGGAGGATACTAAGGCACTAAGGATACAAAAGAACCTGCCCAAGGTTACAAAGCTCACAGGAGGTGAACTTTGCTTCCGTTGCCCTTTTCCATGCACCAGGCTTTTCCTCTGAATCAATTAAGCAACATTACTAACCAGCATAGCCAAGAATAACCGAGCATTCTCTGTGCCTCGCTACTGTGCATCAGGACCCTGGTGTGAATCCTCACACCCTCTAGGATGGGTGGTGTGTGGCTGCTCCACACCCTCACCTGACACTCTTGCACCTGTGTTTCAGAATTCAAAAGTGCTGGGATTCTACAGAGGTAACAGGATGCGTATACTGGGCATGGTACACATTACTGGACATTGTTCAATAACCGCTGGGGAGCTGTCCTACAAATGAATACAGTAACATTTCTGTTGCAAAGTATATCAGATTTATGATAGACTTGACAACTCCTATAAATTGCCTGGGGCAGTTCAAATCACATTTATCAGCCAGCTGACTGCAAAATCCTTGGGGTCTGTATTATTGTCCCCATTGAAGAGATCAGAAAACAGGTTGACAGATTGTCTCTCTCTGAGAAGAGGTGGGACTGGGGACTGAATCCAGAGCCCTGTCCAGCTCACCCTACAGACGGCCTATGAAATTCTGATGGGCAGGAGAACACAACCAGCAATTCCCTAGGGCAATGTTTAGGAAACACACAATTTTAGCCTCTATACTCTTTTCTCCACTTTCTCCAATTGTTAGTCAAAGCAACTAATAGCGATGCCAGAACTTTCTGTGTAGTTGATGATAGGAAAAGAAATGCTTCACTCTTCTCAGAGAATCTGGTGACATCAATGCCAAAGTCACACCAAGCACCAGCCCCTCCTTCCTGCTGTAAAAGTCCACTGCCTCCTCCATCAGAGAGCAAAGCAGGATTGCTCTGACTCTGCCTTCCTGGAGGCAGGCCATTTACTGCAGCTAGGTAAGCAGAGGATGGAGAAAAATGGGCACTGTTCTCCTAGCGGAGTAGAGCTTCTTGCTCCACTAGAGACTAAGATCTGCTTTCCCTTCATAGGGAAAGCGACCACCGTTCATGGCGCTCCCTGGGGAAGGGGCCCTGGGGCCAGGGCGGGTAGGTGCTTGGGGGCGGCTCAAGTGCCAAGGCAGTTTAAAGCCTGGTTGCCTCGCAGCAGTTCTGGGGCCAGCACTGGACTAAGGCCAGATAAAAGAATGAGGTCCGGGGTAGCGAAGCTCTTCAGTGTTGACACTGTCACCTAGCAGAGGAGAACCAGGAACTCCTGGAGGAAGGAGCTGGCTTTGGGGTTGGGTGAGTGGTGTGTCTACAGCTTGGTAGGGACAGGGAGGGAGGTCAACTCTCCTGTTACCCCCCAGGACGGCTCTGAGCACTGTGCTTCCCACATGCCCCAGGGGGCAACCGAGGCCCACACAGGCCCTTAAGATCTGAGTCTGATCCCTCTTCCTCTCTTTCCAACCTCTCCAACAGCAAGGCCTCCTTCCCTTCCCAGACAAACTGCCCCCAGGCCTTTGCACTTGCTTAGTCTTTGCCTTTGCTCCTTCCTTGCTCTCCCTTTATTCAGGTCTGTGCTCAAATGTCACCTTCTTAAGAAGACTGGTGAATGTCCCACTTGAAATAGCTCCATCTCTCTACTCCTTGATCCTATTTTATTTTTCTGCAAAGCACTTCCCACTACCTCACTTTATATTACGCATATTTATTCTTTTTCTCTCCCTTGCACTGTATACCTTCTATGCTGTGTTTTACTCAGCCTTCTATCTTTGGGTCTAGAACACTGGCTGATGGACAGCAGTAAAAACATGCTTAATGCATGATGAGTTAGACTGATTCAGCTTGTGAGAAATAGAGAGCATTTGGCCCTCCACTGGCTGTTCCGGTTACTGAAAGGGAGATCAGGGAAGCCACCCTTACATCCTCGGACTCAAAGACGTGGCAGATCATCTTGTACTGCCTCTTCCCGTCCTGAGATGGGTGGGAAGCCTCCACGTTCTCCTGGGAGTTGGAGCGGGGCATCCGCCGGCGCGCCATCAGAACAACGATATTCCCAATGTCTGCGATGTAGGAAATGGTCCGCAGGGGGTGATCCATCATCGTCTCCTAGAGGCAGAGGGGACAAAGAGTGAGCTCAGCATCTAACAACCCGTGGGAGAGACAGTCTGTCATCCTGCAGCCTGTCCAACTGAGGCCATGTTTGGGCTGTGCTCTAGGGCTCACCATAAGGACCTTGCTGGCAGGTCTGTGTACAAGCTCCAGGTCTGAGAACATTTCCCTAGGATAGTGAGCAAAAATGATCTGAGGTACCCTCAAAGAAATAAGAAATTTCAAACATTTATTGTTTTCATGTGTGTGTGTGTGTGTGTGTGTGTGTGTGTGTGTGTGTGTGTGTGTGTTTGTGTTTGCAGTACCGGGAATTGAACCCAGGGCTTTTGCACTGAGTTATATCTCTGGCCCCCCACTTGGTATTACTTTGAGACACGGTCTTGGTAAATTACTGAATTGCAGGGGCGGGGCTCAATCCTGGGATCCTCCTGCTTCTGTTTCCTGGAGATATGGGATTATAGATGTGTGCCATCATGTCTGGCATGTGTGTGATTTTAAATGAACTTTCTTAAAAGGTTTACCTGTCCACATTAGTTATAAAGAAACAGCCCGCCCCACCCACCAGCAGGTACTATACATGAATCTATCTAGCACCCCAGCCTGGAGAAGGTGGGAACCAGCTGGTACCTGCGTGTCAGCATTCAACACTTTGATTCTCTGGGTTGAGATGAAGAGATCCACCTCGGTCATGGGCTGAGATTCCCCTTCAGGAGCCTAAGAAGAAAAACACACCAAGAGAAAGTTTACCATGTTATCCAGACCCAGGTGAATGAGCAAGACTAGCTTACACACAGAGGCACCAAGACACAGTCACCAGAACGGCAACGCAGACTCCAGAGTCCAACTGCCAAGGCCAAAGCTAACACAGGATGGACATATGGACGAGAGTCAGCATCTCTGGGCTACTGGGAAAGAGGCAGAAAGCTCTCCACTGCTTCCCTTAGAGAAGCAGAAACTCATGTAGTATATCTGACTCTGACCAATGATGGGAAATGGACTTTTCTGCCAGGGTTTTAGACACTGAAGGGTACAGGTGACTAACTCACACCCAAGACCTTGGGGGAAGTTGCTTAGAGCTTGCCCGTGCTTGGGCTGATGGAGGGCAATGTTTACAGTAGATGCAAATGAAGCCATTTAGAAGCAGTTCTGGTAAGAGGGTCTTCATGTTCACACACCACCAGAGCAACACAGAAGCAGTGCCCTCTCCTGAAGCCACCCCACTACGAAAGAGCCCAGAGCCCCGAGGCATCAACATCCCCAGAGTAGTTCATAAGCACCTAGAAGCTTGACAACCAAAAAAAGCACAGTCGGGATTCATTTAGGGCTGAACTCTGCACACATGTGGTTATTAGCGAGTTTTCTTTTTTGCAT
Source organism: Dinomys branickii (assembly GCA_004027595.1). Taxonomy (NCBI): domain Eukaryota; kingdom Metazoa; phylum Chordata; class Mammalia; order Rodentia; family Dinomyidae; genus Dinomys; species Dinomys branickii. Next base: position 22,752 of record PVLD010010177.1, on the reverse strand, counting down.
CCAGCAATCTGTCAAATCCCCAAATCAAACATAACTAGAATTGGACAGACCCAAGTCCCTGTCACGTCATTGCTCCTAAATGACTGGAACTTCCACGCTACTACAGGATTCATTTAGCATCTCCAATCTGTGCCCTGTTGTTTCTCTGCAGTGAAATGACTCATGAGCAACATAAAACAGCCACTTGAGGCAACAGTGTTTTGAGAAACGCTGGTTTATGGGGCGGTTCAAAAAGAAATCTGAACAAAAAGTTGCTGGATGCAGAAAACAAAAACACGAAATAAGAAAAAGGCAAAACATAAACAAATGAAAAGAACAGGCATAACACCAAGCTGATGAAGTTGTTTGTACTGCACCTTCTTCCTGCTTTTGGCTAATTTCTGGGCCATCTGCTTAGCATGGAACAAACAGAGACAGGAGATAGTTAGAAAAGAATTTGCAGAGACTCAAAGTCCAAAGGGGAGCTGACAGACCAATACTCGTGGCATAAAGCATTTTGGTGGGAGGAGGGCTGGCTTTAAAAATCCTATTTTAAAGATAAATTATGTCCCAATTCGGAATTTAGTATGTGGTGAGGGAAGTGGGATGAAGGAAATGTACTGAGATGCTTCTTATGCTTAACTACAGTTGATTTTTTTCAAAGAATCAACTTTTGGCTTTTAAGATGTTCTTTATTGTATGCCCACTTTCCTACTATATTGAGTCCAACCTATTAATTTGCTCATTTTCCCCTCAGCTTCTTGAAATAAAGGATTACAGCTTTTCAAACCCTTTTCTTTGTCTAGCAAGTGTGGGGTCTTGAGTTTGATACCTAGTACCAAACCCTTTTCTTATATTTAAAGCTATGACTCTCCCTCTAAGTACTGCTTTGGTTGCATCCCATAAATTGTGGCATGCTGCAATTACATTACTGTTTTCCATTAAAACATTTTCTAATTTCAACTGTAATTTCTTCCTTGAACCTTGAGTCATTCAGAATTGTGTTATTAATTTCAATACATTGGGGGATTTTCTAGTTATCTTTTGGTACTGGCTTTTGCATTAATTGTATTATGCTCAGAGAATGAACTATGTCTAATTTCAGTCTTTTGACATTTGCTGAAACTTAGTTATGACTCAGCACACAATTGACTTTGGTGAATGTGTCACACAGACATCAAAATACACATTCTGCAGTTGTTAGTTAAGATGATCGTTCAAATTTTCTATGTATTTGCTGGTTATTTGCTTGTATTTAGCTGAGAAAGGTGTGCTAAAATTTTCAGCTGTTACTGTGGATTCGTCTATATATCCTTTTAGTTCTGATAATCTTTGCTCTATCTTGTAGCTATGTTAGGTGCTTGTATTGAGGATGCTATGTTTTCCTGTTCAACTGATATTTTCAGTGTTATTCATCTTTATCTCTAGCAATGCTTCCCCCTTAAATTTGTACAACAAACATTAGCATAGTTTATAGCTAACTAAAGTGGATATAATATTTCCCCTTTGCTAATTGCATAGCTGGTAAAAGTTGGGACTGGATTATCTCAAGCCAAATCCTGGCTCTTCCATCTATTAGTTGTGCAGCTTTCAGCAGCAAGTTAGCATCTGTATCCTTTAGTTTTGTCATCTCTGAAGTGGGGGTTAAAAATGGTATCTTTGTGGGGCTGCTTTGAGGCTAAAATGAACATATGCAAAGCTCTTTGAACAGTATACTGAGAACTATATTTGTGCCTGCTGAGTATGATCATAACTACCTATATCGGGATGCAATTTCCTGCTTTTCCTAAGGCTTGCTAAATATATAGGCACACAGATCTTGTACAAATAGTGGTGAGTCAGTGGCCAGACTGTGAATGCTGTTGTGATGGGGAGGGGTGGAGGAAAATTTGCTGGATCACATTCCTTGGTACTCACCTGGTAGGAATCTCTTTTGCTCTCTGCAATACTTCTCTCTTATTAATGACTAAAATGTGTTACCTTTACTGCCTCCCTGTAGAGAAACTGGATGAGTCAGCCATCTGAACACCAAGTAGCTAATCTCTAGTCCACTCAGAAAGCGGGGCAGCCCCATTTTCATACAGCCACCCCACAGCTCTTACTGATGGTGATGATTTCCTGCTAGACACTCTGCTCTGGATGAAGAGAGCAACTGCATGTCATCCTAGTGGCTGTGTGTGACAGTGGGAACACCTGTGTGTCTGAGAAGAGGTCCTAACTGAACTGTGCTGTACCACAGATTTTTGTGTGGAATCTGAGAGTCTTGCCCAGGATGTTCTGACCTGGGTCAGTTACCACCTGCACAATAAATAACTGCTGTGAGAACTGCATGTAAAGTGGCAGAACAGAGATTCCAATGCAGGGAATTCCTTATACATTTTATATCACCTATTGCAGGCTGGGCAAGACTGTCTTCTCTGAACTCAGTTTGCCTATAAAATCAGATTAAACATTCTTGCTTTCCAGAATTTCTGACCCTCTCCATTTTGAGGCACAAATGAGCTATTATATGGGTTCTAGCATACTCTTTATTGACTGCACAAGCAAGATGGGAAATGGCATAACTTAGACAAAGCTACAATGATAGAAACTTTAATTCTATAATAAAATCTTAATTTTTGACATCTAAAGAAAATACAGTGGTACCTCAGTTCATGAACTTAATTCTTTCCACATTTCTGGTGGCAAACCAAATCAGATGAAAACCAAATCAAATTCAATGGTTAGTTTCAACGTTAACCTTATGGGGAAATTTGATTAGGTTCTTGTCCAATTCGGTTTGCAACTAGAAATGTGGAAAGAATTAAGTTCATGAACCAAGGGACTACTGTAATAAAAGAATGAAAAATCTGATCTGTAGGACAGGTTAGTAAAGACAGATATACGAGTATTTAATAATGAACATTCCTTGCAAAAACACATGCACTACAAAATGTATCAACACCGTCTGTGATGTAGTTACATGAACTTTGTGGATACAGAATGGAGATGCGGACAGCATACTTTGCATGGATAAGCAGCAGACTCGATGGCTCAGGTAGGGCTCAGCAAGCCGCCCTATCTTCTGGCTGAGGAGTAGAAAATTAGGCGGGAATGAGGGTGCAATGTAAGGATGGAGCCGTAGTGGACAGAAAGGACAAGCAAATGAGCTGCACTGGCTTCAAGTTTAACACTCTTGGCAGGGCAAGCACGATGCCACCACTGTGAGGGGGGCGCTTCTATCTCGGGCACGTGAGATACCGACAGGACAGAGGACAAAGCTCTCTTCAGAAGCTTCCCCCAAAACTGCTTACAGAGGGTACTAGTGACAAGAGCAGGTAACGCCTGCTGATAATGTATTCTGTGCTCATATGATTACGGGGATTATAAATGAAATCATAATGCTGGACTTCTCAGAGCATCTTCATTACTACGTACTGGTTGTAGATATTAGTGGATTATGTATGACGCTTCCATGGATGCACGCCCTGATCAGCTCCAGCCACCCTCTTCTACCCCTCATTCCCAGCACCACTCCCAATCTCTTCTAATCACCAGGCCCATCTCAAGATGACTTTTTTTTATAGCTTCCACATTGAGAAAAGTCAGCACTTGTCCTGTGTCTGGCTTACTTCATTTAATGTCTTCCCACTCTATGCATTTTGCTGCAAGTGATAGGATTTCATTTGCGTTTATGGTTAATATTACTCTGTGTATTGTACTACATTTCTCTATTTATCTGCTAAGCACCTAACTTATTCTACATCTTCGCCATGTGTGCAGCTATGTCCTTGCTGTGTTAATTTCATTTCTTCTGGATATATACATACCTAGAAGTGGAATAGGTAGATCACATGGTAGATCTATTTCTGCTGTTTCAAAGAGACCTTCAAAGTGTTCTCCATAACAGCTAAACTAACTTTACCACCAAGAGTGTAGAAGACTTCCATTTCATCCGCATTCTTGCCAGCGTTATTGCTTTTTGGGTAACAGCCATGTTAATGAGGCTGGAATGGTATCTCATTATAACATTCTGTGATATGCATTTCCCTGACGGCTAATGATACTGAACTTTTCTAGCCATTGGTATTTTTCAGAAGTGTCTATTCAGGTCATTTTTTGAGATGGAGTCTTACTGTATTTTCCAGGCTAACCCTAAACTTGTGGGCTAAAGTGATCCTACTGCCTCAGTCTCCCAGGTAGCTAGGACTAGCACTATATCCCACCATGTCTAGCCTCCCTTTTCAGACGTAATTACTTGTTTTATTAAGTTTGAGATCTTTATATATTCCAGATATTAACCTAGTCAGATAGTTAGCAAATACTTTCCCCCATCCTGTAGGTTCCTTCATTCTGCTGATTGCTTCCTTTGCTGTGCAAAAGCTTTTTAATGCAATTCCATTTGTCAGTTTTTGCATTTGTTTCCTGTGCTTTTAGGGGTCCTATCTAGAAAATCATTGATGTACTATTAAAATACATATACTATATAATTATCTTCAAGTATTTTCTCTGTTTTCTTCTAGTAGCTTTAAAATCCTAAATTTAGATCTGTGATCCACCTTAAGTTGATTTTGCACACAGTGGGAGATAGGAGTCAAGTCTCAGGTCTCCTGCATGTGGGTATCACTTTCTAAGCACCATCTGTTGAAGAGTCTGTCCTTCCAGCATAATGGTTTTGACAGGCACCTTTGTTGAGAATGAGGTTGCTGAAGAGGTGTGGAATTATTTCTGTGACCTTTATTCTATTCCACTGATATGTGTGTCTGTGTTTATATCAATATCATGCTATTTTTGTTACTATGGCTTTGCAGAAGGTTATAGAATCAAGTACTGTGATACCTTTAGTTTTGTTCTTTTTGTTCAAGATCGCTTGGTTTTTTTGGCCTTAATATGCTTTCATATAAATTTTAGGATTTTTTTCTAGTATTTTGCTGGACAGTGCAATGAATCTGTAGATCACTTTTTGGAGTATAGACAGTTTAACAGTATTAATTATTCAAATCCCAAAACATGGGAAGTCTTTCCATTTTTTGGGTATCTTCAATTTCTTTCATTACTGTTTTGTAAATTTTCACTGTAGAGGTCTGTCGTTTCCTTGGTTAAGTTTATTCATAGGTTTCTAATTATTTTTTTGCAGCTATTGTGAGTGGGATTGCTTTCATGATTTCTGTCTCAGCAAATTTGCTATTAGTATATAGAAAAACTATTAATTTTTGTACATTAATTTTATATCTTGATACTTTCTTATGTCAGATTTGATTGTCTCTTGGTGAGTCTTCAGGTTTCTCTATGTAGAGAATCATATCCACTGAAAACAAGGACAATTGGACTTCCTCATTCCTATTTGTATGCATTTCATTTGTTTCTCTTGCCTAATTGCTCTGGGCAAAACTTCTAGTACTACAGGGGGAACACTTGTCTTGTGGTGCCCTTGTTTTGTTCCTGATCTTCCAGCAGATGCTTGTGGCTTTTTCCCACTCGGCATGGTGGTGCTATAGGTTGGTCCCATGATTTGTAGCCTTCATTTCATTGATGTGTTAAATACATTTATTGATTTGCATATTGAATAATTCTTGTATTACTGGAATAAAAACAAGTTGATCACGGTAAATGATCATTTTGATGTACTCTTGAATTAGTTGTATTTTATTGAAGGTATTTTCTTCAGCGTTCATCAGTGATAGTGGTATTTCGCTCCTTTTTTGTTGTGTGCTTGTCAGGTTTTGTAACAGGGTAATTCTGGCCTCATAGTATGTGTTTGGAAAGTCTCCCTCACATTCAGTTCTATGGAATAGTTTGAGGAGAACTGGTCTTAGCTCTTTGAAAGTTTGATAAGGTTCAGTACTGAAGCCACCTTGTCTTGGGCTTCACTCTACTGGAGATTTTTAATTGCAGATGTGTTAATAATACTTGTTATGAGGTGTGATCAAAACATAGTGAAATGTTTCAAAATTAAAAAAAAATTTTTTTAACTTAAAAAATTTATTATAGATACAGACACATTGCCTTTAGTTTCCCTCAAAACACTGCCTCTCCCTTTGGATGCCCTTATCCCATGCTCTTTGCCACTTTCTGCAGCAGCTCTGGAAGTCCTCTTCTGTGAAGAGGACTCCTTCGTTGCACTCTTATGGATGCTTCTGTATGTGAACTGATCCAAAATGTATGCCTCTCGTGGTCCTTTTGAATTTGGGAAGAGCGAGAAACCACAGGGTGTCAGACTCAGTGAATACTGTGAATGAGGATGCACCGTAGGGTTTTTTTTTTTTTTTTTTGTGGTACTGGGGATCGAACTCAGGTCCCTGCGCTTGCTAGGCAAGCGCTTATTCCACTGAGCTATATCCCCAGCCCGAGGGTTTTTATTTCATAGATATTGCCATAAATATTTGATGGAGGTAGGGTGATAAGAGATTAGTAAAAGTAATTTTAAAAATTATTACAGTAAAAGACACATTGCCGTTCATCCCTCTCAAAATAAGCAAAACACTCCCCTTCGGTCTGAAAGTCTATGTCTTTTCGAGATGAGGGATTTCTGTTTTTAACCTTTCTCTGCCTACTGTCAGGCATCCCAAAGATGCAGCTGATGGTGTAATGGGGTCTCACAGTGCTGGATGCTGTTTTCATTGTTTCTTTTTTGTCTGAATGGGATATTTAAAATATCTGTCTTCAAATTCAGATTTTTTTTCCCCTTGATTTAGTCTCTTGATGAGGCTTGCAATGATATTTTTGTCTAGCTAAAGTCATTGTTTTCAAGATTTCGGATTGGTTGTTTCTCACAAGCTCTCTTTGAAGAATTTCCCACTTTTATTTTGCTTTAACTCATACAGCGGTACCTTGGTTCAGGAACGCTTTTGTTTAAAAACAACTGGATTCGCAAACAGAAGTGTTTGGTACATTGTTTTTGTTTGTAAACTGCACTGGGTGACAAACACAAACATGGCCATCTTTTCCAAAATTGTAACAAATTAAGTTCATAAGCTGAGGTTCTACTGTACTTTGCTTTATATAACCATGCTTTTAAAATTCTTTATTGGTTATTTCATCTATTTGAATCTCTTTGGAATTTGTTCCTAGAAATGAATATTCTTTTGGCAATCTCGTATTACCTTGTTTTTTCATATTGCTCATATTTCTTTTTTAAGATTTGTGCATCTGGTGATGATCATTGTCACTTTTAGGGGATGCTTTTGTAGTAAGCAGCTTTCTTCTGAAGGTATGTCTTGGGGGTGGTAGTTATGCAATGTGGTCTTTAATTCTAGCTGGGGTCATAGTGTAGTCTCCCTGCAGCTTCTGTGAGTCTGAACACAGCGCATGCTGTGGAGGAGTCAGACCACGCAAGAGTGTGGAAACTCCAGCGGTTCAGGCAGATGTGGTCTTGACAACAATGGGTGTAAGGTGCTCACTGTGAGCTGCTCCTCCAAGCGGTAGACTCTAGTGACAGAGTCTTCCTCAGTACTGTTAATGCCAGCTTTGAGAGTAGTAAGGGTCTCTGGCTATGGTAGCCCCTGTGGTAGCAAAGGGCTTGAAGCACTTGCTTATGACCAGTCAGGGGTGCAGGGCCAAAGACTGCAGGGAGAGTGATGGTAGGAACCACTGTACCCACTCTGTGGTGCTCATACTCAGTCCTGACAGCAGAACATGGTCAGACAAGGTATAGTGATGATGAAAGCTATGTGTATGTGGGGGTGGCAGCAGAAGTGTGGGGCTCCTCTCTGCCACTACTCTGGTTGTGCCCAACTAGGCCCCTCGGGCCCTCCTGTCTTTGTGAACTCAGGAGTAGGGTGATAGCCAGGGCTCCCCGCCATCCCCACGGACTGTCAGCTACAGTCTCCACCCACTAGTGGGGCGTGGCCAAAGCAGGGCAAAATTCCTCCTGGGGCTTCCATTTTTGCATTTCCCTGTGGAGCCCCCTGTGGAGGTGCCCCGGAGAGGGGAAGAGGGAATAGTAGGGGCACTTGCCTTCTGTCCTGACACTGGCGTGAGTCTACCTGTGACTGGCCAGTCCTGTGTCTGAGCGAAGGCTTCCCTATCTCCTGGTTCTCAGGGGTGGTGCCCTCCACTCCTTGTCAGCCCCTACAGCGCAGGACATCAGGCAGGCTTCAGTCACAGTCACTCTGTTGGGCCAAGGTGTGTGAGGCAGCTACCTGGGAAGTCAACATAGTAGAATGTGCAGTCCCGGTGTTGGGGATGTGCAAGGGTTCCTGACATGTAGTGTCCTCCGAAGTCAGATTATAGCTCACATCTCAAGGTGGCTCCTGGCTGTAATAGCTGTCTGGTGTTCACTGAAGATGATGCGAGATACACTTCTGTGGGAAGGCTACTGTGCTATTTCGGGTTACTTGTCTAAGTGGGCTTCAAGCCTATGAGCGCTGTGCACCTTCCCAGTAGCTACAACTGACAGCATCCACACCGGTAGTTTGCTGGGACCCTCTCTTTCCCCCTTCCCTCACATGTGCCGCCAATGTGAGCAGGCTGGGAATTCTGTTTCTCTTTCCATGCTGTTATCCCTGGCCTCTGGATCTTACTCAATCCCAGCCTCTCTCCTGCTGGGTTTCTGGTATTTTCCCACAGTCACTCAGCACAAAATGTAGCTGTGTACTATTACTTGGGTTTGTCTTTGTAGGGGAAGAGGTTAAGTGTTGGGAACCTCTTCATCAATTTTGAAAAAAATTTTTTTTTTAACTAGGAAAACACATGGCAAATGTACAAGGATATTTATTTTGCAGAGTTTCTTGAATTTATATCAGTGACAAATACTGGGCCTGACTAGAATGCTGCAGAGCACAGCAGGGTAAAGACATTTCACTGTGCTGGGCAACAGTGACTCATGCACACAATGCACATCAGAGCCTTCTGGAAAGTGGCTGCCCAACCTTCTGAGTTTCTGACTCAATGGGCCCCAGGTCAGGCCTCAGCATCTGCACTTCTAGTAAGTTCCTAAGTGATGCTGCTGGTCTTGGGGACACACTTTGAGAATAACTGTTCTGATGTATGCCTAAGGTATCAGGGAGGGCTTGTTCCTGGAAGCACAGCATTTTTTCTAAAAAATGATGAATACAAAATGCAGAAATGACACATTATAGAAAGGCTAAATAAAGACGAAAAGCAAGATGGTAGGTGTCTTTGAATCTTCCTATTGTGTTCAAACATGTTTTACGTCTTATGTTCTGGTAGGTAGGACACCAGATTCCTTGGTGTGCTTTGCAGTAATGTTACCTAAACCATCTTTTGGGCTCCTTTTATTAAATTACAAGTCTCAAAAAAAAAATTAAATTACAAGTCTCTCAGGGACTGTACTGGTCAATTTTGACTCCTCAAGTGCCTAACACAGGAGTCTTCAGAGGGACAGTTTGCTTTTGGGGACCAAATTCATTTGTTTTCTTCTCACATTATGTAGAAAATGCCTAGCCAAATCACAGCTCCAAATTCTCTCTCCATTTGTCATATAGAGCTGTAATTTTTTGTTAAACTAAGAAATCAGTAACATAAAATTCCAGGTGTACATCCCAGGAGCAATCTATGCATACAGTTGGTGCTATGTGAGTGACAGACACAATAAACAAACAGAACAGAAATTAAAGACTGCTTTGAAATGGAAATTTCAGGTTGGAAGTCAGCATCTGCTCAGGAGGCACCACAGTTGGCAGGATGTACTCACATCCCTCCTGTCAAACAGAACCTGGAGGTCCAGGGAACAGACCATGGCAAAAGCAGGGTCTCTGAGGGGGAGCAGAAAGCAAGGAGAAGGCGCTCCACCTTTGTGTAGGTGAGATCACCAGGTCAGAGCTTACCGTCAGCCCATAGGGACTAAGACACTGCTAAATGCACTGCACAATAAATTCATGGAGTTTTTCTCTCTCATTCCTTCCTGGATGCACGCTATGAAGTCTGCAGCCTTGCTATGTTCTGCGTCCCTCTGCTGAGGTGGCCTCACCTCGTTCCTGAAAGGTCAGCTTCTCTTCAGGAAAGGGTGCTACCAACTCCCCCAGGCTCAGGGTGGGACACAGCGCAAGCTCGCTGGACACAGCCCAGGCTGGTCTGGATAAGGGGTCTCCTCACATGTGCTAAGCACTGAGCCTACTTCTAGACCTAACTGAGGTGGTGAGGAGGTGCTGATATCAACAGCCTTCGACGCTTAGTCGGAAAAGGCTTCTGGCTGTGTGTAATGTCAAACAATCTGACAGGAATCTAAACAGATGTAAAAGGAACATGAACCAGAAAACACTGAACGACAGGCAGCAGTTCCTTCCAGTGCACAGACACACACTGGAAAGTGACACTTAGAAATGAAATGTAGCCATTTAATTGTACCATGCTATAATGAATTTCTCACACTAGAGTAATTTGCCTATAAAAATAAATGTGTTTTCCAAATGTCTACGCTGCTATAGGCAGGTCTAAAATGTATTTATAATAAGCCTCTATTTGATTGATAAATAAACCTCTAATTTTAGGTTTAAATGAACTATGGAGCTTCTGAAAACCGATCCCTTGGGAGCTGCCAAGTAAAATTTCTGATTTCTTATGAGGGAGCTGGACTTTCAAGGAAAAGCAACACTATCAGATGCCACTGTATAAATAAGAAAACATAATTCAGGAGGCAACTGGCACCAGATGGGGCCTCGTGCAGGGATGCTGCTGCATGCCATGTGTTCAGGGGACGGGCCTACCTTCCCCCGAAGGCCATCTGAGTCCTACATTCAGTATCAAAGGGGAGTGGAAAGACAGACATTCCACTGACAGGTGTCAAAAGCTAGCAGAAAGTGAATACACAAAGTGCCCCAAATAAAACCTGAATCTGAAGATTTTATAAAACTTGGTGGATAAATAGGAGAAACTAACCTCCAGGCAACATGCAATTTTCTCTCTCTGTCCTTTTCTCCTTAGTCCTCCCTGAGGAGCAGACTTGATTTCTTGGGAGATCACCTGAGTGGGTTCTGACTGTCTCTTGGTGCGGGCACTGTGGCATTTTGGTGGAGATAAATTTGTGTTGTGTGGCTCGGTCCTGGACATTAGAGTGATGAGCATGCGTCCTTGCTCTGGCTTTGGAACTGCCGCAGTTACTGTGAGAAGTGTCCATGCCCATCTGTCACAGAGCCACTGGACAGGGCAGACAAGGTCTCTGTTCTCTCCCTCTGGAAGCTAACAGGACCACCCAACTAGAACACTGGTGCTGGGTATGCCACCAGGGGGACATGGGCCATCAACAATGGCCCCATCGCCTGCTTTCAAAGTTCTCTGCATGAGGTAGCACAGGACGGTCCCTGGAAAGCAGCCTGTTATCTCTGAGAGGGCTGTGTGGTGTTCTGAATGCCATGCCTGGCTGATACTAGATCACGATGTAGAAGACCACTGGGAAGTGTGCTACCATTAATGTCACGTCTTGTGGGCAGGGAAGATAGTGAGAAGGAACTAGGACAGGTGCTATATATAGTTTGGGTCAGGAATGTTCCCTGGGGTCACGTATTAAAGGCCTGGTTGCCACACTGTGGCATTCTTGGGAGGGGAAGAAGCCTTTAAGAGGTAGGGGTCTATGGAGAGAAGTTTGATCTGGGGCCATGCACTCACATGGGGACCATGATTCTTCTCTCTCACTCTTTCTCTCTCTCTCTGCTTCCTAGTCACCAGGAGGTGAGCAGCTTCCTGCATCACAGGCTCAAAGCAAGGTGGCTCCATGACCATGGTTGGAAACATCTCTAAAAGCATGACCTCTAGAAACACCCCTAAAAGCCAAAAGACACCTTTCCCCTTTCAAGCTGCTTATCTGAGTAAGCTTTCTGTCAGTGTGAAGTTATTCATACAAAAGCTGGGGCAGACAGCACAACAAAACCTGATTTATTATAGATCTATGTGCTTCTTCAGAGAGCTGGAGGGATGAAGGTCCTGTTGTTTCTATGCCGTCGTGGAGTTGTCCTGTTAGGAGACCTGCCTCTCTGTGAAGGGCGGGAGGAAGCACGGGAGGAGACTTCCCTCCAAAGCACTGACTTCCCACTCTTCATCACTGTGGGAAGGGCTATTTTAGGAGAAGACGCACACAGAACTGGAGGGGGCTGTAGGGCTTCTGAGAGACAGACAAGGTTTGCATATCCCAGATGAAGCAGCTGAGTCAGTCCTGTCTGTAATACTGACATTAGTTTGGCAATAATGTAAATTACTCGTGGGCTACGTCCTAAGATGCTAGTCATAGGGCTGAAAGTTGCAGCATGGGTTGCTGTATGTCCTATGGGTAGTAAAGAAAGGGGTGGGCCCTGAAGTGCTCCCTCCAAGCATTGAGCAGCAAGTCACGCATACAGGCCCCTGCGGCAGGTGCCATGCAAAGCTGCATGAAGAGGAAGCAACAAGAAGGGACCTGGTGACATTCACACAGTACCATGGGGAAATGCAGCACAGCTGGGGGCTCAAAGTCATCATAATTAGGGAAGCAATGGAAATACAACCTATTCAATATTCACCGCATGGCAGAGCCTGGACATGTGACCATCACGGGCATCCATTGAGCTAAAAGCCTAGAGCAATCACCACTCCCCTGACAGTGCCATTCCCAGCAGTTGGTCCTTCCTCTCAGGTGGCAGACCCCCTGTGGCCCACCCTGTACATCTGTGCACTGATTTTTCATCTGTGCTGTTGAGCTTAAGGCAAAGGTCTCACTCTACCAACCACTACTTTTTTCCTTCTCAAGACCATGAACATAACAGCCATAGGAATATTCTGTCTGAGATTAGAGACTCTTATTTACTGCCTCTGTCTGTGCCCCCTTATTCCATGTTACTCCAGCACACACTTTGGGAATGTGGAAGAGGACATGGAAAGGGGAATGGGGGGGCTGGGGATATAGCTCAGTGGAATAAGCGCTTGCCTAGAAAGCGCAGGGTCCTGAGTTTGATCCCCAGTACCGCAAAAAAAAAAAAAAAAAAGGGGAATGGTTCTTTGGGCGTGGCTTAACGGCTATCAATTATGAGCAGATGAAATGGAATGAAACTTATTTTCGTGAGTTCTAACTTGCTGAAAATACCTGGTTCTGGTTTCAGTAAAGAGCTGTCCATGTGGGCTCTCCAGGATGGCTATCTGCAGTTCTATGAGCTGGGGGTACAGTAACACTGGGGTGCCAGGAGTGCATGTCAAGTGTCTCTGTCTTCCTGACTTGTCCATGATTCTAGGTGGTTTGGGCATCCTGGTGGAGAGCTAGTGCTTCTAGAGCTCTATTTCCATGGGATCAAACTCGTTTTGATTGGCTTAAAGTAGCTGTGAATGTCTTAAACCAGATGAAAGTGGTTCTTGCATGATCAAACAGGATTGGTTCTTTAAGTCTTGATAAAACAGATTCAGACAGGTTATGGCTGATTCAAACTAGTTTAAACTCGGTTAGACTTGCACTAACTTGGTTAGACTAGCCAGGTTAGATTGATCAAGTGGTTCAATTTATGAGTGACCCAGTTTGATCCAGCTTGAACACAACCAACAGGTTCAAAAGCAATGGCACCTAGTTTGCATCAACTCTGTGCATGAATTTTCAAGTCACTGACTTCTATTAACTTTTCACGCTAGGATCATATTCACTTTTTCTCATGAGTCCCCCCCTAGAATAACCTACATAATGTTTAAAGACTCCAATACACATCGGAAGTCCTCTTCTGTTTAGTACTATTACGGGGGACAACTGCCTGTGATGCTATCTCCTTCCACTCTCTACACTCAGGACCAGACCAGTGTGGGGTGACGCTGCGGAGGGCTCAGGTGCCTGCAGCTGCCCACTACCCTCCTTCCACCACGCGGCCCCCTCACCTTGATCCTGCTTACTGCTTCCTGGGCCTGCATCATGCGCACATTTTTGGAGGGAGTTTTGTCTGAGAGCAGCTGGGTGGAGCCAAGGTAATTGGCAGCAAAAATGATTCCATCAATCAAGTCTTCAGGGTCACAAGGTCCAGGAACTGTAACACACAGAGCAGCAGCAGTGAGTAAAGCCCCCGGGGAGGTCCTGGCAAAACCCAGAGGTGCCCCAGCCCCTCCCACGCTCATTCCTGGTGAAGGTGGGCCATGTACAGAGACCCCTGGGCTGGTGGTCAGCCTGCTGGTCTGCGGCACTTTGCTCTCCCTTCATTCACCCCTCCTTTTCAGATAGAAGGTTTGGTTTCTTAGTCACTTCCCCCAACCCAGTCCATATACTGTGAGAAGTGGTGCAAGCATTTACTTAAATATGAAGCGTAAAATCCAGCAATGAAAGATGTTTCTCTTAAGACACTCAGGTCTTCCGGGACAAGGACCATGCCATATTCATCTTTGAGTCTCATGTCTGTTACCTTGCGGGTATCAGCCGGTTTTGCTTGATATCAACTGGATTTTGCAGGGTAAATAGTTGGGTGGACAGAAGACTTTGATTGGGAAATGTAATTTTATGTAGCACTCACTATTACCACTCATTCATATCTCCCTCCTCCATAGGGGAGGTAAATGATTTCCATAAATTAGAAAAATGGGATGTTTGTTGTGTAATATCTAGATTCCTTTAATGGTTTCTGACCCTAATCCCAAAAGATGTATATAACATTACCCCCAAACCACACTCCTAGACTGCCAACTCACACACGTAATATTTATCATCTGTGCCCTCACACAGATCAATTCCAAGGAAAATCAGAATTTTGTCTTCTCATTCACCACTCTAACAAACCAAAACTTAATTTAAAATATTTCAGTAGAGGCATCTGATCCTAACCAGAATCACCTTAAGCTGGACATGAAATTAAAACATATTTGAAGCCCACATAACTTTGTAACAGGTTCACTGAGATAGGCATTTTAATCTGTAATTCAAACATTTTCTTTACTTGAAAAATGCCAAATCTGGGGGAGAACTGAAATAGACATTTAACCCACTGTTAGAACCTCAGCAACCTGAAATGGAAACAGTTGCTTTTCCTCCTGGAGGGCTTATCTGCAGTGGTTTTTATTTTTATCTTTAACCATCAAACTTGCCTGCCTAGCAAGCGCAGGGTCCTGAGTTCAATCCCCAGTACCGCCAAAGAAAACCATCAAACTCATCTTGAGTTTACACAGCTGCTTCCCATGATAAGCTACTCACAGAGTATAGGCTTAAACAATGTATTCATTTTTCTAAAACTAAAGTGGTGGTTGAACAAAGAAATTAAAAATATTTTTAAAGAGACCTTCATAAGGCATCTTGTATTACTGTAATAAGTAAGGCAGCCTGGTACTTATCCTATTCCTAGTCTTCCTGGGCAACACTTCTGGACAGGCATTCTGAGTGGTATACAGCCAACTGCCTCGATGGCCCACCAGGAATGTCCCTTCTCAACAGTTATTAGACATACACTGTAAGACCGCCATTCTGAAAAGTTTCTAGTGCTGGACTTACAATGGTAATCATTTTCCCTGATTTGAAAAAAAAGAGCTCATCTGAGGTACTTTATAAAAACTACCTTGAATGCTAAAAGAAAACAAACATTAACCTACCCTTTCTGTGGGACTTCCGGTATCCTCTGTTCATCTCTGATTAGCTCTATTCACTGAAAAGTGCCCCCTTTTAACACAGTAAGTGGGAGATTGCAGGTATGTTTAAAAGAAACCCAAATAAGTATAAATGCCAAGCATCCAAAGACAAAAGAATTGGATGCAAGCAAATTTTATGATCTCATGCCATTTATCTTTCCAGGAAATTGACTTTAGTCTGGGTGCTGGTGTATTTTTTAAAAAGCAAAGCTGTAACAACCCTACACTAAAATATTTCAGGTCTCACTGTGGCCTGTGGAACACACTTTTCCCTTCCTTTTGGAATGTCCTGTGGGAGAATCAGCACATGTTTCATTTTCACACCAAGATTAATGCTGAGCCTCAAATTCCCGAGGCCTGCTGGGATAGCTATGAAGAAGGGTTTCCAGCCCTCTGACAACTTTGCTAGATGTTCTCATGGCATTTCAGAGCTTCACCCCACCCCAATGGTGCAAATAGTTTAAACCTTATCCAGTAAGAAACCTACCAAACTATTAGCTTGTCCCAGGGTTCAGGTCCATGTGTTCATGAAGGTTTATGAATTCTGGGAACTCATTTCCAGCCAGCAAAACACAGCAGCAGTTCATTTACAGGACCCAAAGGCTGGACATAGCTTTCCTAGAGTCTCTAAAGAGTCTTTTCAAGGAGGTAGGAATCTGCCCTACCAGAAAAATATCTGCCCCACCCCTGGTGCAGTATCAGTGTTACCTGTAGCCAGAGGGTGACTCTGGGAATGAGGACTATGCACCACATTTGGGTAGTATGATCTCAAGCCTTGGGTTGTGTTTTGGCCCTCCTGGTCTTCAGCCCTGAAGAGAACACCAGCTCCAGAGAAAATCACAAAGTTAACTGGCATCAGAGGCTGCCTTCATAATCTGGCTCTGCTGCCTGTAACTGCTTGATGTCAGGCAGGTTATTCACCCTCTTTATACCTCCATTCTCTTACGCGGAACATGAGGATAACTGAAAAACCCACTTCATGGGTGCTCAGTGTAGGAGTCAATTAGTATCATATGCAAAAAGCTTAGAAAAGTACCTGCCGGAGACTTAATTGTTTGTTAAATGTTACTACTAACAGTTCATCCAACTAAGAGATGGGACTTAATGGGAGTGCTTTTCTCACATGAGGACCAAGGTTTCTTCACTAAATTCATCCCACGTGAAGTGCTCTTGATGGGTGTAGGAGACGTACTGGGTATAAGTAAGGAGACCTGGCTAAGCTGTACCACACTGGGGGAAGCCCATAGGTTCAGGGTCCCTATCTGCATAGGAAGGAAGATTTCTGAGAGGTTCACTGATATTATTCTTTCAGTTTAAGATGCTAAGATTGTTAGCACTGGAGTTAGTGACTTTATGGCTTTTCTTTCATGCCACTTCCTTCTTTTCAGTGCTTCAAATGCCTCAAATAATGAAAAATGCGTGATGATTCAGTGCTCGACATTTTCTTTTCAACTCTTACCTTCAACGTAGGTTGGGAATGAAGCCAAGCTTTTTCTTGACTGTAATTAAGACAAAGAGGTTTCAAAATGGGCAAAGCATGACAAAATATACATCAACACAATCATCCAGGCAACATGACAAAGAAACACATCACCAGTGGTATTTATTAACCAGTTATTGACTACTTATGGGCAAAGACAGTGTGGACAAACATGCCTTTATTATTAAAGGTTATCTAAAACTGACAACAGTCTGATCAAATTTCAAATAATCAGAAGACCCTGAACATTTCAGAGAGGTATCTGTCAGCTTAAAAAATATCCTACACACCAAAGTCTACATTCAGCGACAGCAGTAAAAAAGGCACAATTTATATTCTTAAATCTGAGTTCTATGTTAAAAAGTGTTGTTTAGTAGGAGACCCAACATTATGATTGTATACAAAATTAAAAATTTCCTTAGATACTTTTACTTTAGGTCTTTGTTTCAAGGATCTCTCTGCTAAAAATGTGCTACTTTTACCCCTCTTCTTCCTTCTACTCTTACTAATTTATTCAGTTGAAAAATGTCATTATATAAATCATTATTGTATGTTGGCTTAAAACAAAAACATAACAAAGGAATAAATTAAAAGCCTGGAACTTCTTATATTAAGCAACATCTCATGGTAAAGCAAAGGCTTCTAACATCATGGCTGGAAGTGGATGGGATGAGCTAGTACCTTCTAGAACCCGACTGGATGGCAGTTTAAATGCGAGCACTGAGACAAGCACAACTTGCCATGGGCCCCTCTCAGAAGCAAATGTCCTGGACAAAACATCGTGTAAACTGAGGGCAGGGAATGCATAGTAACAGAACCTGCAGCAGGCAAGTCTAGTGCAGAGTGACGCAAGTCTCCCAGGAGCACCCCCATTAGAGGTAGAGTCCCTTCCATAGCAAAAGGTGGGATATGCACAGCCGAGACTCTCACTGCTGAGGATGCACTAGGCATTACGTCATTGCTTACATATATGCCTTTTAGATTTAGAGAGCGGGGAGCAAGCTCAGCCCAGCTGCTCCAGAGGTTGACCTGAAGAGATGGTGTATTTGTGTGCCTGCGGGCTATAGGGTAGGCTCTGGGGAAGGCCTGGGGTCTGATAAGAATGTTCTTATCCTACCTAGCATTGTATACCGTGCTCTCTACTTGAAAAGTGAGAATGCAAAGGGATGATTAATATGTATAAAAAATTCTACAAATTGTAGTGTTAACTGTTCAGTGAAAAACTTGGGCACCCAAAGAACCCTAGTTTTAAGACTCTGACTCCATTCAGGATGATGACAAGGACTGTACAGCGGCCCTGTGTGGTGAATCACAGAACACGGCGTGGGCCCCTTGCTTATGAGGGTACTGCAGACGCGCTCGCTGGCAGGAACTGACTCCTCATTTCTAAGAAGTTGGGGCTCTTGAGCACTAGAACAAAAGGTTTCTGGCCACCAATGCATGCTAAGTGCAAACTGGGTGAAGTGGCTAGGAGGGAAGAACTGTAAACTCGGCAGTGCTTTACCTCACATTTTCTTTGCACTTACAAGTGAGAAGACAGGCCCAGCTGAGTTTAAGCCCAACTAGTTCTGGTTGGTTTAAAGAAGAAACTCTGTAATGGCATGATATGCAAATGGAAGTCAGCCTCTTCCTCAGGGCCAACATTTTGAAATTTTTACTGCACAGACCATCTCTCTGCCCTGTCCTCTGAAGCTAAAGCTCTGGGATTGGTCTGGAGTATGCGCGATCACAATGGCTTAGCCTCTAGGTATATCCAAGAAGCCAATGCAGATTTTCTTGGGCTGTTAGGATACCTTTCTCCATCCTAATGTCAAAGGCAATGTCCAGATTTTAGCAGAAGCTGCAGAAGAATTACTTTATAACTATAAAAGCTATGATTTTATTTAGAGCTACGATGGTGGACATTTGGTTCATTCACTTACTCTCTATTCGTGACTCATGACTAGCTTTCTTTAGTCTCTAGGGTAGTAAATTTTCTCTAAAAATGAGTTTTGTGATATGGAAGAATCTCTATTACAAAGAAGATTTTTATCATTATTTTGAAGGATATGCAGAAACGTGCCAAGTCGTATAGGCCCTGGGAAGCAAACAGATGTGCCTTATTACATCTGATCCATAAGCAAGGGCTGATCCTAGTCAGACGTCGGAGTGGCCTTTTGTTTACTCACACATGGCCTGAGAAGAAGCCAGCTGACCCTCAGCATTGAAGAATTAGTAAGATTGCATTTAAAAAGCTAAAGGCCAAGATCCTTGGGGTTTCTCTGGGCATCACCTAGGACACTGCAGAGGCTGGAGCCCGACCGCCGGAACAATGACGCACAAGTCACCTTGCGCACAGCACGTTCCTCTTTAGGGGCAGCAGGTCCTGGCCAAGAAGAGCACGGGCCCGCAGATGTCTGGATTCAAATTCTGGCTGACCATTCAGGAGCTGTGTGACCTCAGGTAAGCTACTCAGCCTCTCAACTTGCTCAGTAATAAATAATGGCAGAGATAGCTGCTGCCTCAGAGCAGAATCTTAAGGAGTAAGCGGGATACTATCTGTGATTCTCAGCCCAGAGCACCGTAAATGCTCAGTTGATAATTAACACCTATTACTGTGGCTGTCATTCTTTGTTCTATTTTTGTCTTCCATATGCTATGAATAAGTATGAAGCTATGTAGAAGAGGTGAGGGGAACTGGGACTTGGTCATTCCTGTTTCAGCAGACTGAGGTTTGAGGATGGACCACAGAAGGACAGAGTATATTTTCAATCTAAATTTCAATGTTAGGGTCATAATAAAGAAGGCCTGTGTTCTACTTGTTTTTACTATTTTTTATTCTCTTTAAAATAAAAAGAGTCTGTGTGTGTTTAAGAGAAATGGTAATAAAAAATATACTTCTTTGCATGAATAGTATGTGTATTCTGTGATATGCTAAGGGTAAGTTTAAACTAAGACTTGCTTCAGATGTAACCAGCCACTCAGGTCAAAACAGACTGTTTCCTTACATTGTATTGAATATAAAATTATCAGCCAAACAAGGAAACAGGAGACAGTCATTCGTGATGTAGCTTACCTCTTTAACCTATCTCCTCAGGGTGGATGTGGGAGAAGCTTTGCAAATGTATTTGGAACAGGCTGAGCCAACGCACAGATTACTACTGCGCAGGCCAGTATTCACCCGAGGATGGGCCACAAAAAGGATGACAGTCATCTGTATGTCACAGGACACTGGATACTGGCGAAGGCAGTGGCTTCCACCTCAGAAAAAACAGCTGCCCTTTTCTAGCCCCAGAACTCAGGAGGGGCCGGTAGCATCTTCTCATTGAAATACTGTATGGCAGAGCTGTTTGTCCTCCATAGGAAGGGTGAACATACTTTGTCCAAAAGGGATTTTAGGGCTGCTCTTTCAGTAGCCCCTGGCTGCATTTCATGTCAATACTTAAGTTAATTTAAAAATATCACTTCCTCATTCCCCCGGGCTGCATGACAAGGGCTTACTAGGTGCCTGAATCCAGTGAGCTCCCTACACCTGGGCAGAAGTACAGCACTCATCAGCCTAGAATATTCCCTTGGACAGCACTGCTTTAGAAAGAGGTCAGGATGCTCCCCAGATGGGTTGCTCAGACAGTCAGTATGAACAGGAACCATGACCAGGAGAAAATGACATGGGGTCACCCTGATCTTATGAAAAACAGTAAGGCTTGAAATAAATGCGTATTTAAGAAACCAACCCATTTTCTAAGCTACATAGCCGTTGCCAATCTATGGTATCAAAAGGCATCTAATGGCACAAGGAAACTCTGACAGAGTTTTTGGTGTTCAGAGCTGTCCAGGAGAACATTTTGCAGTGATGCTAATGTTTTGTAGCCTGCTTCATCCAATACAGTAGCCACTACCCACGGGTTGCTACTGAGCACCTAAAATGTGACCTAAAGTTTTCATTTTATTCATTCATTAAAATAGACAGCTGTGGCTAGTGGCTACCAAGCGGTGTGGCTTGGCTTGCACAGACAAACCGCACGCTGGAAAGGAGCTGTGGTGGGACTGAAGGAAGCACAGAGCAGTATTAGAATAAAACCAAGCAGGCTGATGGCTTCACAAGTGAACAGTGCCCTACCTCTTTGTTTGTGGAGGCTTCCGCGGGGTCACCGGGATGAAGGGGTGTACTTGAAGACTCTGCTCCCAGAGGTGAGGAACTGCCAGGAGATGGAGACTAGAACACAGCAAGAGGACAGGCAGCAGTGAGAATCAAGCACTATCTCCTGGGGAGCCCAGGGGCGGGAGATGGGCAGAGAAGGGCAAACCAGAACACAAAGGGACACTGGTGCTGGCAGAAACCCCTTAGGAAAGAAACTGCTGGTGTACAGAATAAGCCAGGGGCATGTAAATTTTCTTTTCAATTCTTGCCATCTTTTTGAAGAAGTTTTATTGCTCTGGTCCCCACCTCCCCCTTTAGGTTAGATGTGAGAGAAACTTTAAAAGTGACTATTGAACTTATAGTCCTAAATGAAGAGAGTGAAAGGTACTACACAAACATCTTTTTTTCTTAATTAAAGATACATATACTTGGGTTACCAAATGTTATACAAAATTGTCTACCCAGCCAGATGTGGTGGTGCACACCAGCGGTCCCAGCGCTCTGGAGGCTAAGGCAGAAGGATGGTGAGGTCCAGGCCAGCCTTAGGTACACAGTGAGACCATTTTAAAAACAAAACAAAACAACCAACAGTAATAAACTTGATCTCAGCCAAAAGGCTGAGAAGTGATAACCAACAGTAATAAAACACCAAAAAATAAACAAAAAATCTGCCCAAGATTTGAATGGAAAGATAAAAACTTAAACACCTATTTTAAAAGAAACAACTGGGCTAATTTTGGCGATTAAAACTATATACCTGTATTTTATTATTCAGTTCAGACTCCAAATATGTTGTTTGATTTAATCCATAGCCCACTGAAAATTCGGAGCTGTTTTGGCATCCAAATCACTTTATCTTGGATATTCTTAAATGATTAAGAAATCCTTTGTCAAATGATGTCTGGTTTTAAAAAGTAAGTTTTGGGAGGAGCTTGGTGTTGGGAGAGGCTGGAGTCTGGTTGCTGGTCACGTGTCTGAGGGTGGGACAGATCCGGAGTGCCCCAGGCGGTCACGCTGCCTCAGTACTGATAAAGGTGTCCTGCTCGGACAATTACAGTCTTAGTCTTACTTAGTCTTAGTCACCAGGCAACATTATCTCTCCTGTTACTACTTTGGCAGTGTATGAAATAAAAGCTCTTACTGTTTGGAGTCAGTCCTCCTGCTCATCAGGCAAGAGGTGACTCCACCTGACCCTGGCTATCCTCTCTTGTCCTTATTTTCTGTATCCTCTCACCGTTTTCTCCCGGGACCTCGGAGAGAACCCCGCGCCCCCCCCTCCCCGACTCCGACAGCATGGTTCTCCCCGGGTGTGGTGGTGCCGCAGTGGACGGGTCCAGCCCTGCACAGGCAGGGTCTGCTGGAAATGAACGAGAAAACCCTGTTTGGGGCACGACACACACCAGATGCTCTATAAACGTCTGCTGAGCGAGTTGCCAAATTAAGCAAGCAAACACAGGAATGGGCAAACAGAGGTCTGGAAACACGCTCTGGAGCATGAGGGGACATTTCTGTGTGCTCCTAAAATCTTGGCAGATGACGGGCCTCTCCAGCAAGTCTCAGAGGTCCTCCGCAGTTCTGAAGCAGTGGCCCTCCGAGAGGAAGAAAGCAGAGCTTCATAGTTGTAGGTGATGCTTGACGGCTGGCATGAAACACAGAAAGAAACTACACAAGATGTACTCTCTCACAAAGT
>PVLD010010176.1:0-72251 GCA_004027595.1 Dinomys branickii | reverse complement strand
GGAGACACAGGAGGGCTTTATTAGGCAGAATGAAGGTGCATACTCAGGACAGTGCAGACGCTCAGGAGAAACGCAAGCTATAGTCTCAAACTGGGAATGTTATTTTGTGAGGTGAAAAGCTGTGGCGCTAGGGACTGGGGATATAGCTCAGTGGAATAAGCGTTTGCCTAGCAAGCGCAGGGTCCTGAGTTCGATCCCCAGTACCACAAAAAAAAAAAAAAAGGCTGTGGAGTTTGTAAATCTACAGAAATCTCAGGTTCAATTTGAAGTCCACAGTATTTTTTTTTCAAAAACAGGTGATCTAAGATGTTTTGCTTAAAAAATATTTCCTGAATCTTTTCAATCTACTTCTCTATCTTAAAAGGTTTCTGCCCTTCATCAGCTACAGTATCTTTAAGGGATATGGGTGTTTTGGGTGGGGCCAAAAGTCTGTGAAGTAAAGAATGGATTAACTATATGTCCTGAAGTTGTAGTCATTTTTTTTAAAGGTACAATTTTTAAATTATTTTTTCTCTGTCCTTTCTCCCTATCTTTATTTCTTTTAGGTCACCCCAAAACCATCATTTTCTAGTTGAGGTTTATAACAAGCCACTGAATTCAATTATCTCCTTATCTGAAAAAGATGATAATTGTATTAACATGATAGACTTGTAGGGGTAAGTTAAACACTTAGGATCAAATCTGGCTCACTTTATGTACATTTACAAAAAAAAAAAAAATAGTGGTCTTTCGCATTGAGGTTTTTGCTGGGAAATGGTTCCCAGCATGGTGTATTTCCCAGCAGCCTTTGCAATAGGCATGGCCATGTGACCAGGTTGTGTGTGGTCATGTGACTGGGATGCAGCTATTGCAAAGGAGCCTGAGTGGAGAGTGCTGCTTCCTAACATGCCTCCTACCAAACCTCCCCTGCTGCCCTCCAAAGTACTCCCAGGGCCCACCTCCATCATGATCCCACCCTGATATACTGTGGCAAATTTTAGGATGAACAAAATTTCACACCCAGGGAAGCATCTCCACTGCTCCCCCAACTCCAGGCTCTCTTCAGTGTCTACGTATTCCATGGCCCAGTAAGGAGCCCATCCATAGGATCACTGGGAGGCAAACACGTTAAAACACATGGCGACTTTACTGTCACTACCCAGTACACAGTAAGAGCCCCTAACTACCTGTTATGGTTTAGGTCTAAAGTGGCCCCCAAAGCCTCATGTTTGTGGAGACTCGGTTACGGAGCGCTACAGGTGATGTGCTGATTGGAGGAAGGGTCTGGTTAGAAGCGGGCTACTGGGAGTGTGGCCCACAAGGTTGCATCTCCTCTTCCGGCTCTGTCCTTGATTCTTGACTTCCTGGCTGCCATGAGTGAGCAGCTCTCCTCTGCCCAGACCCCACCCCCACCATGGCTTCCTGCCTTGGAGCTTGCCAACTGCAGACTGAAGACGTGACCCCAGGTCACCTCTTCTAAGCTGGGGCTGTCAGAGTACTCGTTCCTGAGGTGAGAAAGTGACTCAAGACATCGCACGCTGCTATTTAAATTAAATGAAATATTTGGAGTCCTCAGCTGCACCAGCCACGTGTCCGTCCCTGCCGGGGACTGGTAGCCAGCGCACCATGCAGAGCAGCCACAGGTGCAGGGCATCCCCTTGCAGCTGCTGTTGGATGGCACTGGCTCAGTTCCTGGCACCAACACACTTTTCACCAGTGTGTTCAGAGCTCTGCCCTCAGAGCCCAGCACAGACTCTGCCACAGAGGAGATGTCTAATAATTATTTATTGAAAGAAGTGACCAAATGAATTCTGGGCCCAGCACATACACCAAAATGCAACACCAGATCTTCCACATCCCTGGGTCCCCTTCACCGCTGCCCCAGGCCCTGGAGCGTAGGGGCTTAGTAGAACTCCTCATTGTCAGAGCCCGAGTCAATGCCTTGGTTCTGAATTTGACTTTGCTTGCGGTACAGACAGGCCACCTGAGGAGAGGGGCGCGGGAAGGTCAGCGGCTGCTACACTGCCCCCCTCCATGGGTGAAGGGCAAACCACCTCTCAGAGGTTGGTCACGCCAAGCAAGCCCACCCCTTGGAGACCCAGCCCCTCCTGAGGTCTCACCTGGGCACTTGTAGTGGCCTCCTCTGGCTTCTTGTCTTCACGGATGCGAATAAACCGAGGGAATCGAAGGGAGATCCCCTTCTCACTGTCCACCTGTGTGCGGATGGGAGTAAGACCTCTTCAGCGCTCCAGCTGCACTCTGCTGGCTACTCGAGTAATAACCTATCCAGTCTCCTCTTCCTTCTTTCACCCTGGCCTCAGTTTCCTAATCCATACAATGGGGTTGAGCAATGGACTGCCAAGATTAATGAAACTGACAAAGTGCTTAGATCCTCTGTATCTGGTGGATAGTAAGAGCTTAAGAAATAACCAGCTATTGTTGCCACGTTCTGCTGGGAGGTCTCCGATCCATGAGACCCTGGATCAGTTACCTCAGCTCTCTTCAGCTGTGAAAGAGATGTTCACATCACCTTATCTCTACAGTTGTGTGCAACATGCCGGTTGTAACACAGCATTGTCACAGGGAGCGCTGGCTCTGTGCACGAGTTACCACAGAAGCCACAGAAGCCCACTCCCATGCACAGCATGAACGGAAAATTAAATGGATGCCTGCTTGCAGTCAGAAAAGCATGTTAGCCAGATTTTGAAGGATGGAAGAATTCTCCACAGCACTTTTGAAATTTGCCCATCACTGTCCTCTTGAAGAAGGGGACTGCAAGCTGCTCAGGGCTGCCACAGGGTCTGTCTTTCAACTGCATGCTGACTGCTTCCTATGGTGCCAAAGGTCAAACCACTGGTGGGATCAGCCAGGTAGCGTGGTCACAAATTCTAGCTGAGGAAGCAACTATGGCTGTTGAGGACACGCTCAGCAGTAGGCAGAGCTTTCATGTAAAAGACCCCAGTTTTTCAAAAATTACTTTAAAGCGTAGGTCATGCATGTCGGTATACACCTATATCACAGTACTGTGGGAGGCTGGGGCAGGAGGATCAAAAGTTCAAACACGCTTTCATCAACTTAGTGAGATCCTGCCCCAAAAGAAAAAATAAAAAGGGCTAGAGATACAGCTCAGTGCAAAGGTGCTGGGTTCCCACTGAGGTATCTTTCCCAAAGAGCTAACGACATCATACTACAGTGTTACACGTGCACTAACGTTTACGGCAGTACCGCTCACCACAGCTAAAACCTGGAAGCAGCCTACATGCCCCTCAACAGATGAATGGATAAAGAAAATTAAAAACTTACAGTGTCTAGGTGTAACAGAATACTACTCAGCTATTAAGAAGCATACACTTGAGACATTTGTAGGAAAATGGATATACCTAGAAAATAATGTTAACTGATACTGGACACACAAGCTTAAACACTGTAAACACTCATCTGAGCAGTATAAAGTAAAAATAAAGAACAAAGTAAAAACCTGATAAAGGGAAGCAGGGAGATAGATCTTTCGTAAATGGGATGAGGTCCACAAGAGCCGGAGACGGGGGTTGGGAAGAGGACATAAAAGGGCTCAAAGTGCATGGCGCACGTGAGCGAGACACCCAAGTGGCGTCCTCGGTGGCTGTCATAGAAGTGAACGACAGCAACAGGAATTATGGGGAGGGAGAACCTAGAGACAGAGGGAGGAAGTGGGTGGCCGGGGCGGGGAATGAAAGAATCAAAACGTGCTCAGTGCGCCAGCTCCCTAAGGCGGGTGTCAGCAACGCACACAGCAAACATGTACTGGTAAAAAAAAGAAGAAAGGCACTGGGCTCAATCCCCAGTACCACAAACAAATGAACAGAGAAAAGGATCTTCAGTGCCAAAGGCAAAATTATGACACAAAAGAGACCAATGTCACTGTTTTCATCTACCACTGAAGCTCTTTCTAAGATAATTTTTTTTACCTCGTCATCTGACACCCAAATACATGTTTTCTCCATCACGCAGGAAAAGCAGGTGTGAGCCCCAAGGTCCCCCCAGCGGGCTCCACCTTCCCTCCCGGAGCTCCTGCCCAGGCCCCACAAACACTCACCAGGCCCCGGGCGGCGGGGTAGATGGGGGAGAGGGAGAGGTCGGCGCACTTCACCTCCCACACGGCGCTCGGGTCCAGCCAGTGGTCAGGGGCCACGGCACCATCCACTCGCACATAGGGGCGGGGGCTGGGCAGCACCGAGGCCTGTGGCAAGTGGTGGGAAAGAAGGAGAAGGTGTTGATCACAAAGTTAAGGCCCAAAGTTTCAGATGAGGAGGGAGGGAGGAAAAGAGGGAAGGAACAGAAACAGGAGCAAAAAGGAATGCGAGAAGGGTGAAAAGAAAGAGACCCTGGAAGCAGCCTCTAAGTCCATCTACAGATGACTGGATAAAGAAAATCTAGTTTTAAATTAACTGGGTCTCTGCCTGTATGGTATCTACACATAACCGAACACTACTGGGTTGAAACAGGATAATAAAGACAAAAGAGGCAGAGACCCAGTGAGACAGAGGCCTGGAGGGAGGGAAGGAAAGGAGAGGGCAAGGATGAGGGCCAGAGGGACAGGAAAGGGGAGGGTGGGGTGTGGGGGGGATGGGACACAGGCTCAGATCTAGTGGAAAAGTGGCCCAGGCAGCAGGAGAACAGGGAAAGATGCCCAAAGAGTAGGAGATGAAGTTAGAACCAGAGTTATCAGTACACAGGACAGAGCTTCACATCCCAAAGGCTTGCTGTCATGACAACAAGCGCTGCCCTTCACTCAGGCTCTGGAGCTCACAGGCTCAGTCACAGAATCCCAAGGACAGCCAAGGCACTGAGCTCGGGACCAGGCCCCTTGGCCGGTGACCAGCTACTCAGTATCCTTCAGAGCTGTAACTTGGATGTGCTGGGCCCTAAGACCAGCTCTACTACCCACTGCCCTGCCACCCACACCCTGGCCCAAGGCAGAAGGCCCCAGCTATGGAAGCACAGCGGGAGGACGCTGTCTGAGGCCAAGGCCTGGGGCACAGCACCCGGGCTCACCTGGAGGCTCTGGTAATGCTCTTCCAGCTGCTCATCGCTGAAGCCTGTGCCAAGCTGCAGGGAAGACAGGGCCGGTCAGCCACCAGCCCCAGCTCCTGCCATTCGAGGACCTATGTGGATCCCACTCTGTACAACCAGTGTTCACAGAAACTGGAGGAAGACAGGGCTAGCATCTGGTCAGCCTACGACCCCCACCACCACGAGAATCAAAACGCCCTCACAGCGAGCCGCACTGACTCCCCACAGCCTTCCTTCTGCTCTCCCACGTGCTCACCAACGTCCCACCCACCCAGCAACTGGCTGTTGTCATCTCCAGTCTCAAATCTGCCAAAAGTTCCTTTCACCTACCAAGCAGTAAAGGCTACAAAACAGTAGTAACACTTGGTGCTGGCAGACAAGTCACGCCTCTTCATGCTGCTATTACACTGCATCTGCAAAGCCCTTTCTGCACTGAGAGCCTCAAAGTTTTTTGGCCTTTTGTTCTCCTTAGCTCTTTAAGGTCTCGTCTAAAATCAGCAATGTAAAGTGGTGACAGATTGGTGCCCAAAGACATGGTGAGCCACAAAACCACTTTGATCACCGATTACGAGGGTTAACGGCATTTCTAAGTGCCAATGTAACTCCTAAGAACAAAGCTGGCTGGATTGGAGAGCAGCCATCCAGAGATAGGGCACTTGAAAATTCTTGTGCAGGCATAGAATCATGCTGCCATATTACTTAAAATGTACACAGTAACATTTAATATTTATAGAACAGAAAGGCAGAAAACAAAGTGACAGAGAACTGCAACTTCATAAAAACATAAATAAGACACTGCCTCCAATGTTACTGATGCTTACAACTGTGCCCTGGGATTCTGGGTGATATTTTTGTTTCTGTGGCAAAAGACCCAAGTATACTAGATATAGGAGCTACACAGAAAAGTCAGTAACAATGTACACATTAAAAAATTATTTCTCTAAACATAAAATAACAAATTTCCCAGAACCCTGGGCAGACAGGGGTGGGCCATGGAAGAAAACATGGACCAATCATATCAGACAGGCAGAGGCTGTTCATTGCTGAAGCTGACCCAGCTGCCTGCCCTGCTTTGCCATGATGGCTTGAGCAACGATGCCATGAAGCCGGAAGCACGTGACAAAGACAACTACGGGGAAAGAGAAAGGCAGCCTAGACCCTAGTGACACTGGAGACTGCCTGCCTCGCCACACTCATCACCTGGGAGAAAAGACTTTATTTCAGCCACAAGTGTTTGCAGCTGAACTTGATCCTTGACCGTTTCCTCGCACCTCTCTACAGCACTACCTCCTTTTCCATAGGAAGCAAGTTACTTACTGAATCTGGGAAAACGACAAAGAAGAGCTAAGAAATCAACAGTCGTTCATGTGGAAGACGTGGGCCTCTGGGTCTGGGTACTCCCCAGGCTGCCAGGTCTGCCCCAGGGTCTAACCCATTTTTCCCTCCCACTCTTGCGGAGAGAACCCAGTCCCTAGGACCTTGCATATGGCCTGCAGTTCCTCGCTCTCCTCATCATAGGCAGCCAGCAGGAAGCCCCCGTAGCGGCCGGCCCGCTTTCCCCGGCCTAGGTAGGCGCCGATCACCACGAGGTCCAGGGTGTCACCCACACCATCAAGGTAGTCCTTCTTCAGCTGGGGAAGGGAGCAAGAGATGTGGGCCCCGACCACTGGGGCGGAGGGACGCAAGTGAGGCTGCGCATGCCCGGGAAGAACAGAGGGGCGCAGGGGTGCAGAGGGCTTCTCGGCTTCAGGGAGAGCAATGGGAAGAAAGGCGAGGCTGGGCTTTGGGCCTCGCTGATCCCTCACAGTCAAGGTCAGCGCACTTCACACAAAGAGCGCTTCTCTGCACGCTCACAAGACACTGATGAAGTGCTAGCGGTGCAGCAGGCACTCAGGACTGGCGGCGTGAATGTCTACTTCCTAAGACAGAGAGGTTTGGACACTCCCCTCACCACACAGCTGGGTGGCCCAGGAGGGAGACCAGGGATACAGGGAAATGCAGCAAAGGCCTGGCCTGCTCCGCCCTGAGCCCTCCTGCTCCCTTCCCCTCACCCAGCCTGTCCTCCTCCACTCAAGATGGGCACCTTGCACCAGACAGCAGCTCCCCAGCCTGTTCCCACCCACCAGCGACTAGCCCTGTCTACCACCCACAGCAGCTAGAGGACCACTACGGAATGACAACAACCATGTGATTCCCATGGGTGTAATCTATTTTGGTTTCTCAGAACTTCTGGAAGAAAATTCAGTTTTCTCCCAGTGTCCCAAGATGCTGCATGAGCTGGGGCCTGCTCTGAGCTCCGAGCTTGCCTTGCCGGCTCCTGTTCCCTGCACACACCAAACCTGGGCCTACCCCTCAGCACTTCTGTACTTTGGGGGGCCCTGCTCTGTCACCTGGAGCCTGACCTAAGCGTTGCCTTCTCTGGATCACCCACGTGCTCCCAGCCTGCACTAGGCCTGAGCTGGCCTGCTCTCCAGGTGCTCCTCACCACCCACTTCAGACTGTTTATGCCCCAACTGACTCCCTGCTGTGTACCTCACCTGCCAGGGAATCTAGCTCAGGGACAACAGAGACCCCACCTGGCTTTCTCACCCTGGTATCTCCAGGGCTGAGGCCAGGCCCCCTCACTGACCAAGCTTGCAGAGGGAGGAGAGCTAACCAGGCGTGCGACGGTAAGAAGGGCTCCCAAGCTCAAACAGAGTGCAGCTCAAGATGTGACACCATGTTCTCAGTGGGGACAGACTTCCAGAGCTGGGGAGGGCCAGGCCGGGCAGGAATCACCTTGAGCCAATTGTGTGACCTTTTGGCAATCTCGTAGGTGGCATCGACATCTAAGGTCTTCACCATCAGCCCCTCGCAGGAGTCTGGAGACACAGAAGCATGGCCATGGGACCCCTAGCTCCCCAGGCCTGGAGAAAGCAGGATCCCATCAAACCACACCAGCTTAAGGGTGGGTCAAGGACCAGGGTGCAAGCAGGTAACAAGGAAGCTACAGACCTTGGGGGAGAGAAAGCAGCCACCTCACCTTTCACCGACTGCTCCAAGAACTCAGCAATTTGCTCCATGTCCTTGGTGTCCAGAGAGGTGGCAAAGACAAATTCACCCTCCATTTCTACAAAGTTCTCCCGGAGCAGCTGCCGGCGTCGCGACAGAGGCTCACGGACCAGAGACTGAGGAGAGAGGGTGAGACCACAGTGAAAACAACGACCAGAGGAAACACAGACAGGTCACACAGCTCAGTGTGGTGTACAGAAAGCCTTGGGAGGGAAGAACCGGGCTGTCAGAAGGACTCAGAGCTAGAGGCTCAGAGGCAACAGCTTAAAATGGGTAACAAAGCCGATGGCCACGCGATTAGTAAACATGCTTCTGAGAGGATACGTTCTACATCATCCATTGGCCGGCAACTTCTTGGTGAGAACCAGAGAGTAAATAGAGCAGTCCCTCAGTATCCATGGGGACTGGAGCCCCCGCAGGCATCTGATCCCATGGACACTCAGTGGTGTAGACTTGCGCAGAGCCTACAGCCGTCCTCTCACCAATACTTTGAAGCATCTCTACAAGACTTACAATACCTCACCCAATGTCAATGCTACAAACAATACATTATTTAGGGAATAATAACTAGAATATTGTGAACATGTTCAGGACAGTTGAAATATTTCTTTTCAAATATTTTGAACCCATGGATGTGGAACCAGAAGATGTGAAGGGCTGACTGTGTACTTGGCTCTTTGCTATCTATCACAGATTTTCAGCTCTGCCATTGTAGAGAAAAAGCAGGCGTGGACAGGGTGTGGTGAGTGGGTGAGACTGCGTCCCCAAAATATCTCCTCTGCAAATGCAGGCAGTGGGATACCCCTGGGTCACAGGCCACTGTGAGCTGAGCCTGAAGGAGACCATGCCTGCTCACTCCTCTGAAATAAACTCCTCATCCTGTGGCAACCGCTGACTCTATGGCCTTCCTGGTCTGGACTGAACTGACCCAGCTCTTTTACAGGCTCTAAAATCTCAGTGAAGTACAGCCTTGCTCAAGGTTACAGGGCAGGCTCAGGTCTGGACTTGGCATGCAGCCCTTCCCTTGCTCAGCATTACACACGTCAAGGACATCAAGGGAAAAAGGAACAGAAAGCTAGGTGCAGTGGTGTGGTGCACATATGCTATTCCAGAACTCTGGGAGGCAGAGGCAGGCAGATTGCGTTAAAACCCAGCCTGGGCAACTTAGTGACTCAGCAAGACCTTGTCTCAAAATGAAAAAGGGCTGGAGGTATGCCTCAGTGTAGAGGCTCTGCCAGTACTAAAGAACCAGAAAGGAAGAAAGAAGGAACGGAAGGAGGAAAGGAAGGTGGAGGAGGGGCAGGGGAGGAAGAAAAGGGGAAAGGGAAAGGAGAAAGGGAAGGAAGGAGGGAGAAGTCTCCTAGCTCACTTGGCCCCCACCACCCCAACCCACCTGGGAGAATGAGTTCTCTTCTCCAGACCCCGGGCAAGAAAGCCCCCAGACAGGGAACTCCAGGTTCCTAAGGAATGTCCCCAAACAGCTATTTTCACACTTTTCAGGACTCCCTTACACTCTTAAAAAGTACTGAGTCATCACTCCAGAGGTTCTGTGTAGGTGGGGCACATCTTTCGATAGTTACTGTGTTAGAAATTAAAAATGAGGAATTTACAGAATGGTTATTCCTGCATTTAAAAAATAGTAAGTACAATATGCTCACTCAAGCAGACTTCGTGTGTGTGTGTGTGTGTGGTGCTAGAGACCGGCCAGGGCCTTAAGCACACAAGCAATTGCCCCATCCCCGAGCTACACTCCAGCCCCCAGAAAGTACATTTTCATGAAACACTCCTATCTTTAAAAAATTAGTGAGAAAGGGGAGTCTAGCATCTGTGTGCATTCTTTAAATTCTGACTTAACGGAGCTCGCTTTTCATATCTGGTTCTACATTCAGATGCTGCACTGTGTGGCTCTGTCTGCAAACAGAGAGAACTGCCTGTGCAGATGTGAGCTGCGAGGGGGAAGACCTTGCAGACCCTCCTGAGAGGGCCTGGGTACCCCGGAGTCCTGGGATCACAGTTTGAGAACCACTGCCCAAAGCACAGCTTCCCTGTTCTGTGATGTGGTGGAGTCAGAGACAAAAGCCAGGCCGCCGCCTGCTGGCTGCCCAGGCCTAGGACTAAGACTCACCTCTCCATTGAGATAGATGAGGTCGAAGGCATACAGACACACTTGCACCTGGATCTCTGCTGCGTCTACCTCCTGTTGGGGCAGAATGGGAACCAGGAGTGGGAGAATGTGAGGCAGGGCCTGATGGACCCCTGCCCCCGCCCCTGCCCCTGAGGCAGGGGCTGGTCTCCCACTACTCCCTGCTTCTCAGCTGTGGCTGCACACCTGCAAAGGTGGCAACACCGCAGGTCCCAGGCCCCTCGTCTCCACAGCTCTCATCTAACCCTGACTAACTCTCCCCCCGCAGGGGTCCACTCTCTCAGCCTCCCTGCAGCTAACGGCAGTGGCAGATCCAAATTCTGGCCAACCCAACCGTAAGTCAAGGGGACACCTGCTAGGGTGAAGGGTGTGGGGGCTTGTAGAACAGATGATCTAT
Organism: Dinomys branickii; assembly: GCA_004027595.1. Lineage (NCBI taxonomy): Eukaryota > Metazoa > Chordata > Mammalia > Rodentia > Dinomyidae > Dinomys > Dinomys branickii. The sequence continues at coordinate 61,629 of PVLD010010176.1, read as the reverse complement.
TATAGTGAAATCATGGAGATGCAGGACACACATACACACATGCACATGCACTACAGAGATGCTGGGACGAGAGCGTAATGGCCAGCGAGGAGAATGGCACCCAGACAGACATGCCCTTCCAGGACAACGAGCACCCTCCCCCAGGCGGGGAGAAGGCAGGCTGCGCGGTTACCTTCCGTTTGCGCGTGGTCAGCACTTGGAATGGCTGGATCTGCTTCTTTTCCCGGTCCCAAGCCACAGCTTCAGTGTCCAGGATAAAGGATGTGACTGAGGGGAGTTTAATCTGCAGAGTGAAGCAACAGACAGGGGGCTTATAAGAGAGGTAGGACAGGAGCAGGAGACAGACAGGAGAAAACAGATTCTCTCTCCGTCCTTCCACAGCTCCCGCGACTCCTCACCAGTGGCTGTCAGCCTCAGAGAGAAACACGAGCACAGACCCTCTAAGTGGGAAAACTACGACCTCTGAGGCTTACACTTGACCCAACACGCTGACCTAGAAGCCTCCTCCATCTCCTTCTTCTCGCCCACGTGTCATTCCCTGGCGAACCTGTGACTCCCCAGCCCCCGCCAGCAGTCTCCAAGCCACACCTCAGGCCACTGCACCCGCCCAGGCTGCCTCTTCCTGCTGCTCTCCCTCCTCCACCTCTGGGTTCCTCTAAGGAATAAACAGGCCATGCTCAAGTGCTACATGCAGACAAATGTATTCTGCTCGCCTGCCTGTAAACCCCACTGTGCCCAGCCTGCCGGATGGGCCCAAGTCTCTGCAGCCCTGTCCGCAAAGCACAGCCCTGTCCGCGGAGGCGCAGCACCTGCCCACCTTGGGGATGCGGCTGATGATGTCGGGGTACTTTCCCGTGTTGTCTTCCTGATTCCTGCTGAAGATCTTCACTTCCCCGCCTTCCAGAACGTGGATCTGCCGTTGAAGGGGCAGAGGAGGCAACAAGAGCTGAGTCCACCCCTCGTGACCCCTCCTCTCTCTTCAGACCCACCCTCCCTGGGAGGGGGTTCAGGTGGCTCTGGAGGAAGGACGGGTGCAAAGACCCGAGCAGGTAACTCCTGGCCCTTCCCACTGTGTGCGTGGAGCCCACCATCATCACTGCCTCCACTCTAGACCCCTGCTCCTTCCAGCACACCTGCCCCCAGTGTGCACGCTGCTCAAAGTGCCGCTGGGCTGTGCCTACCATTCTGGTTTCCACTGCTGCCTTATTTAAATAGTCAGTCTGTGAGCAAGGCTGTATATATGGCATCTCACACATGCATTATCTCAGTAACTGTATATGTATGTGTGCGTGTGCGCTCCGGTGGAGCATTACAGTCATATACAATGAGCAGCATTTGTTGTTGGTAGGAAGATCTCTTTACATAGGTCCTGCTTTGCAGTGACGACATTTGGCTTTAGTTTTTTGAGAGGTATGGTCTACCATTTCACCTCATTCAATTTAACTGGGCTCGACCCAGTCAAAGCCACTGCAGGCGCTGGAGACTGTACCATGCACCCTGGAATGGCAGGGCTGGAGGTGCTATATATTCATATTTGAAATCATGACCACTATTCCCAATCATTTTAACTTTTTCTTGACATTAAACAGGTTACACCACCTGTAACATGGTGTCTGTTTATGGAACCCACTGCCCGTAACTACCTCAAAGCCCCAGACAGTGCGCACCTCCTGCTCCCCCATCCCTGTGAGAAACAGGAGATGGTCCTGAGTCCCGCCAGGTCAGAGAGGTCACAACACACTGCCTTACAGACCCACGATGGTGGGCGTCCCAGGACACACGTGCACACCACGTTAAGGGTCAGTGGGCACCTACGAGAATGGCTGCCACAGTGGACAAACCTCGAGCCAGCACTCTTGGACCTCCCAATACCCTTGGGACTTCTGGCAATTCCTTCTCCCACAAGCTGGTTATAAGGGTACCCGGTGCAAGGAAGAAACTAAAGCCAGGAGACAACGAGGTCAGCCAGGCACGTGGCAGGGGAACGGTCCAGGCCTGGGCCCGCCTGAGACCTGGCCCCTGCCCAGCCTCCTCCCATCAGCAGAAGGGCTGGGCCCGCCCGCACCTGTGCCCTCTGCCCGTCGTATTTGTACTCGCAGGTGAATGCTGCCTCCTCGAAACGCTTCAGGACCTCGCTGACACCCCGGGCGGGGTGGGCCAGCATGGGCTTCAGAGGGACCCCTGGGGGAGAGGAGAGAGCGGGTTAGGGGAAATGGCCGCTGAGGGAAGGTGCTAAGTCAGAGGATGAAAGAGGGGAGGAGGCCATGACTGTGTCCGTTACCCTCTCCTATCTTCTGCCTCCACAGAAGAATGAGCCTGACCACATTTTAGAGCCCTGGTGACCTCAACCCCCGCCTCTCTGGCAGCTAGGAGGCCATGTGACTGGAGCGCACACAGGAGCAACTTGCAGCATCTGGATGGCCCTCACAGGTAACCTGGTTGCCTCCCTGTCCACCCGGCACAGGATAAAACCATACATATGACAGCAATGACCTCGGAGGGCAGAGGAACAAGGCAGAAGGAACTCAGGCTGCCGGGTGACTCCTGAGCAGCAGCCCACCCCGCTCTACGCAGCAACTATGTGACTCAACTGCCTCCTGGGTAACTGCCCACATCCTGCTGTTCAATTTAGAAGGGGAAGCCCCAAGGAGGCGAGGGAGGGTCTCAGTACCAGCAAACTGGACTCAGTGGAGGGGGGACTGCAGGTCCTCAGGCTGAGAGTGTCTGGTACTGGACACTCACATTGGCTCCGCAGAGAGGGGCTGCCCCAGCCTGAGGGCTGGGGTAGTACCTGGGCTCAGCTTGCAGTGCTCCGAGAGATGCTCTAGGCCATGTTCCAGCAGCACAGGGATGATGCGGTCCAGGTCAGGCACCTCGCTGGGGTTGGCGGCAAGAACAGTAACAAGTGACACACCTTGAAAACTTGTCAGCTGCTAGAGCTCACGCGCATGGTCTCCAGCTCGGGCACAGCCCTGGCCTCCTGGACGCCCCTGCCTATCGCAGTCACCACATCCTCAACTCCTTGTCCTGTGTGTCCACCGTCAGTCACCACACAGCCCTCCCACGCTCCCTTAGTCTGGGCCCACCACCGCCCCTGTCTGTTATCGTGAGAGCAGTGAAAGTCCAGAGAGAAAAAGGAGACCAGTTTCCACCTGGAAAGAGTCCAATCTAACTGGTCTGGGCGGTGGGGGTCTTCAGTATATGCAGTACAGCTGAGCCACTGCCCGGCCTAGGGACATGTGTGGAACGCTCAGCGGCCTTCCAGCCTCTGACAGTTTGTGTCTTGCTGTCAACAGCGCTGGGTCAGGGCCTGGCCAGGGTCCCACCATGTGGCCTGCTCCAAAGATGCCACCCACGACTGTTCCAGCCCTCGCTAAGGCTCAGTCACAGCATCCTGGTTGGAACTCTAGGCTTCCCGACCTTGCACCCTCACGTGCTGCCAGTGCCCTCTCTCAGGTCACGTCCTTCAGTCTGCTACCTTCCTGGGCCCTGCACCACCTTGTCTAGGTCACCAGGCCAATGACAGTCATGGTGTGTGCCAGCCTCTGACCCATTCCTCTCCCCCAGCCCGAGGGTCTCACCAGAATGTCTGCTTCAAGGTCATGCTTTGCTCCTCCAGCCACGTCTTTCTGGCCTCTGCGGTCTTGCCCTTCCCGGCATCCAGCACGGCTGGAGGGAATTCTAGGAAATGACCCACCAAGGGCTCTGGGATGGGTCTTATCCCTCAGCTACCCCCAGGGTCCACATGGGCAGCTTGCTGCAGGACGAAGAACGTGGACATGGCTGCCCACAAACCCTTCTCAGGGAAGAGGAGCATGGAGAGGCAGAAACCATGAGGGTGGGGGTTGGATGTGGACTTCTGAGAAGGGAAACCCCAGTAACAGGTGCGAAAAGGGGTCAAAGGCGCTCACCTTGGCCTGGGGGTGTGAGGCTCACAGCCTGGGAGAGGGCCACCAGCACCGACTGCTCAGCCAAGCCGAGGCGCAGCCGTCCACTCAGGGCCCTGGAAGGGTGAGGAGAGGGCGCCTGGCGCCTTCTGGTTTTGTCCCTCACCTTGCCCCCGCCTCCTCCCATCTCCCCCAGCCTGGATCTCCGAAGACCCTCCTCAAAAGCCAGAGCAGGGGGCAGGGATATAGCTCAGTAGCACAAGCACCTGCCTGGCAAACACAAGGTCCTGAGTTTGACTCCCGGTACCAAAAAATAAAAAAAAATTTTAAAAGCCGGAGCAATCATGCGTCTGAGTTGGGGAGGGACCCAAGAAGTCACACAGTCTGCTCAGCAGAGGAGGAAACTGAAGTTGGCCAAGTATGACCATGAGCACCGGGCTCTGGTGCTGTCCCTTCCTATCTCTAATGCCCTGAGAGGTACTAGGGCAGGGTGGGCTTGGAGCTGGGACAGGCCCACCCTGGTGGTTACGATGGACAAGACCTGACCCAGCACAGGCCTTGGTTCGAGCAAGTGACTGCAAGTGGCCCACGCCCCTGCACCTCTATCTCCATGTCTGGAGTAAAGACCACAGGGTTTACCTTGCAGCTGCTGGGGACTGCGGAGATGAGGCACTAGATACAGAGCAGGACCCCTAAAATATGCTCCAGGACATGTGCAGGCAACAATTTTGCTTCCACTGCTGTGGCAGATACATGGCTTCAAGCTGTTGGGCCCCACCACTAGGGGCGAGGCAGACACACCTAATCAACCACAGTGTGCTTTCGGTTGAGCTCTGGGACTCCTCTCCAGGCAGCACCACACACAGCAGTGAGCCTAAGAAGGAAAGCACATCTCCCCTTCCTCCTCCCCTGGCTTGGGCCTTGATCGTGCTTTCCTGACCCCGGCTAGGAGGGCGACCAGGCCATCAGCTGTGACTCCGGCCGCCAAGCTCTTGTATCTCACCTGCTGATCTGTGCCCTCTGCAGCCTCGGGGCCCTCACTCACCTGGCGATGAACCGGGCTTCTGAATGGCGGCAGGCGACGAACAAGCCTTTGATGATGTCCATCTTCTTGGTCATGGACTGGAGGAGGTGGAGGGAGAGCCAGAGCCTGGTGGTCAACGGAGGGACCACCCCTGCTCCCTCTACACCACTCCCACAGCCCCCTGGTCTCAGGGCAACACAGAGGAGCAGCCTTCCTCCCCACCTCCCTCCATCCAACAGTTTGCTGCGTCCTTACACCTGGCTGGTACCGGGCGCTAGAACTGATCTCTACGGCAGATGCCCAGGCTTGAGAGGAGGAAGCACAGGAAGCTTCACAGCCCAGAGCAGAGTGAAGAGACCTAGCCCAAGCAGTCTAAGCAGGAGATCCTGAGGTGTCTGGGTACTGCCATACTCGCCCTTCCCCACTCACCGCACTGCCGGTGAGCCGGGCAATGTCTTGGAACTTGGAGAAGACCCCGGAGGTGGTAAGAGGGGGCGGCGGCAGCATCAGTCTCTGGGTGCTACGGCTGTTCTCAGCCACCAGCCCCACGTCGCCCTTCTCGGCGGCCTCAGCCCGGACCGATTCTAGCTGCCGGCCTTTGGGTTAGGGGAGAAAGCATGGGGGTAGTGGTAAGGGCCAATGTGGCCGTGTGTGCCTCCTTTCCACAGCAGCATGCACATCCTCTCCAGCTGCGTGAGCTTGTGGCCAGGCCCAGCACTTTCCTGGTCCTTTCCTTCCCCGCTTGACTGGAACAGCCTGGAAGTATCTGCCAACTGTTCTGTCAGGTGTTAAGAAGCCCTCGGGACAGTCATACAGATGAAAGCAGCGAGACAAACACGCCTGTACCTGTGGAGGCATCTGAATGGCCAGTCCACGTGCAAGTGGGACTTAAGAGCCATAGGGTGAGACACAACCACCAGGGAAGACGCAGCAAGTAGATGCAGCAAAGGAGGCCCAGGGACCTTTGCCCTTGTTGCTCGCAGGAGGCTCCAGCAGTGGCCAAAGAGCCTTTTGTTTTTGTTGTTGTTGTCAATATTCTTTTTTGAAGTCACTTGTTTAAACACACAGGGCCTTAACTGTCCAGAATTAGATTCTCCCAGGCACCCCTAAGGGTGAGAGGAGGCTGGGGAGACAGATGTGAGTCACAGTGACAACCCTGACCATGGCTCCCAAACCATCAGAACCAAGATCCGGGTCCCCAGATACCTGTGGCACCTTTCTACCCTGCATCAAATGTGGAGATAATGTGACTCATCAACATGTACTATTTCAAGAGAATTCCCTTTCTCTAATGACAAAAGGAATCAAAGAGGAAGTAACTCATGAGGAAACATGCACATCTCCCAACACCTGGCTGCGGCACGGAAGACAAATGGTTAAGGCCTGTGTCTGCGAGGGGAATGCCATGAACGAGACAGCCACAGGTGCAGTGGTCTGCGTGGCGTGGGGCGGCTTGCGCTGCCAACTGGGATGCGATTTTACCAAGTGGTGGGCAACTCACAGCAAACCTGGGCCTTGGGCAGCCATCGGGGCTACGTGGAGATGTGCGAGCCGAGTGCCACTGTGCCAAGGATGGAAGCCCAGGAAGGTAGGAAAGGTCTCCTGCCTGGGTAACTTGTTCTTCAACAGAGAAAGCAAATCCTCAAGCCAGTGTGATAGGCATTTGGCTACTATAGCTGAGAATACCAGAAGGATAGGCCGTGCTGGGGGGCTACATCACAGCACAGTACACGGCCCACGAGTGGCAAGAGGATCTGAGTCGCCTCCCTCGGCCCGTGATTCATCGCTCCTTCCTCACCCACTCTGTCCTTTGTCTTCTCATCAAACCCCCCAGCTCCTCCCTCCCTAAATGCCGGGTCCATATGACTTGACCTTGAGCTCCCCAAAGTCCTCCTTCAGGCAAACGACAACTTCAGGAGCTTTGGTCAGCTGTCCTATATTGACCACTCTTAGACCCTGACTCTGACCCAGGCCTATGGAGCTTCAGGCCGTGTGGAGGCCCCAAATAAAGGTTGTGAATGCCCAGCACCACCTGGGAGTTACTAGCTCTCCAACTCTGCCCGCCCCTCCCGGATGGCTCCAACACGCAACTGTCAGCAGCGAGGTCCCGAGGGTGCCGGGGCTTCTCTGCCCCGGCCCCTACAGTGCACAGCCCCTGCCCCTCCCAGGCTCTCCGCCCCCACCTACCCCTCCGCTCCTGTCATCGCTGCCCGGCTCCTTCTGCCCTGCAACATTCGCCCAGCTCCCAGCTGGCTACCTTTTCTATTTGTCCTCCATGTGGGGCCAGGGCCAACTCACCCTCGCTCCACCACAATCATTCCTTGCTACCCCCAGGCCCTGATCTGAGGCCAGCACTCCACCTGGGGCCCTGGCAGATGGACATCCCCACCGCAGCCTCTGTGCGCAACTCTGTGGCTCAGGCCTGCATTCCTGTTCTCCTTCCACTCCTTGGCCCCATGCCCCGCCGGCCCAGGTCCTTCATAAATTGTTACCTCCATAAACACCACAACCCCAGCTCCTCCTCTCCATCCCCACAACCCCTGCCCCAACACAGGTCCAGGCCTCCCTCCCTGGAACCGCTACCCACCCCACGCTCCCTCCACCATGGCGCCCTCTTACCTGTGGCCTGGGCCACAGCCTTGAGAAGGACACCATCACCAACGCCTAGCTCCAGGCCCTGCTGGGGAGGCCCCAGGCGGTTAAGGGTGAGGTACAGGACAGGGAGCAGGTCTGGAGGGGACAGGGCCACCACAGAGCGCAGCAAGTTGCTCAGCGTCTCCACCATCCGGAGCCTAGAGGAGGGGACAGGGCTGTGACCACCTGGCTCTTCAAGGTCAGGGGAAGGTGTGTGCACGTGTGGTGGGGTGGGTAGACGAGGAAATAGGAAATGGTAAAACCAAAGGAAGTCCGGGATCACTTGGTGGTATCACGGGGACGTCCTAGTTTGAGCTCTATCCTGAGACCAGCCAGTACCGTGCAGGACAGCTGGGCCAGCACAAGCGGAACTCTAGAAGGAATGAGGGAAAGAGGAGGAAACAGCTCAGAAACATTCTGAGGAACATAACCTGACGCCACAGGCTGAGCCACAGGCTGCCGGCAGAACAAGGCCCTGAAGACGGCAATGAGGACAGAAGTGACAGCCAAGGTGTGCAGTGTTCCCACAGGCCGCGCCGTTTCAGCGCCTCGTACACCCTAAAGCTCAGAAGCCTGTCCGCTCCCGAGACAAGCACCGTTATTTCTCATCTTGATGAGGAAGGAACAGGATGACAAGACTTGGGACAGTCACAGAGACACAGGCTGGGCCATTAACCCACAGCGTCTGCCTGTGTCACAGCTGCAAAGAACCAGGGTTGTCACTGGTCAGCTCTGACAGGTTCATTAAAAAGAGAAGCTGTGTTTTTCTTAAACAGAAGGCCAATGGACAATTCTTTTTAAAAAAGAAAGAATGAGAGAAACACAGAATCACCACTTGGCAAATGCCACAGTACCAGATGTTGCAGGCAAGAGCCACCACTGGTCATGGCAGCAGGTGGGACAGCACCTGGCCCAAAGCCACACTCACTCAGAAGCTCAGCAAAGGCTGGTGTGGAAACAGACTGAGACTGAGACGAGCACACACTGGATCAGGGCAGCCTCACATCCAGGGAGTGTCCTGTCAGCGTCCAGGACCTGGCAGACAGATGTGGTGGTGACGAGGGAGTGAGGCAGGACTGCAGCCATGTGTCCAGGACAGCCTGCAGCCACCAAGCTGATGGCAGCATGGGCCGGGGTCTCCCTCGGGAAGAGCCAACCCCACGCCACCCTGACTTCATACTTCTGGGCCTGCACCGTGGAGGAGGCATCCATAGTCCTACACTACCAAATGCATGGTACTGTTTCCCAGCAGCCCTGGGACACCACCATAACTACGAAATTAACGGGAGGAAGTCACCAAGAAAGATGCAAAGGGGACGATGACTGTGAAGACACCTGCAGACAGCCCTGGGCCACGAGACAAGCCCCAAGGGAAACTGGGAGAAAGCATCACTTCTGTGGGCTTTAACCAACACTGGTCACCTGAAGCAAATCCAAGGGAATGCAGCACAGAGCCCAGCTGAGAGACAGTCCGCACCACCAGCCCCTTCACAAGTGCAGGGGTCGGGCCGAACGAAGGCCTACTGAAGCCTCGCCCAAGACACACGGGCCAGGGCGGGCCAGCTACGCACCACAGGTGGGGAGCCTGGACCACAGAAGATGGGAATGGGGAGATCCAAAGGAAGTCTGCACAGCACTTAAGAGCATCCTGTGGATACTGGATCTGACCTGTGTCCCACACTGAGACAGGCCGCTAACGGAGGGAAACCAAGTCAGGTAGGTGGAGGGCTATGCGTCATTTGTTGTGTTCTATAAATCTACATTTCTCAGATTTTTGTAAATCTAAATTGATCTTTTAAATGTTGTGAAAAATGTGATTGACCCCCAATTTTGGATTCGGGGGTCAGGACAGTCACCTGCCATTCTCTTCAAGTAGATGACCAGTAAGTTTCTCCTAGAATTGCACACTGCACGGGGTTACTTCCAGTCTCCAGTGAGATGTATAATCTTCCTTTACTCACAAAGGAACAGGCTCAGACAGGTCAAGCCACCTGGCTCAGCTACAAAGGCAGGAAGCGGCAGACCCAAGCCCACTGTCTGCCTGTCCTCTAGGCAGGATCCTTGCCCAGCTGCCGCCCAAAGGCCGGGGCAAGCCAAGCCCTCAGCCTTCCCACATCCTCTGTGGAAAGGATGCCCCCACATACAGTCTACGCCCCAAAAGAACTTCTCAAATATCCCTCAAAAGACCCATTTGTAAGAATAAAGCATTAGTACCAGCCTCAACTGCTCTATGAATGCTGGGGGGTAAAAAATGATATATATGAAGGACACCACAGAGCAGCTGAACTAAGGTGGGAACTTTAACCAACACAGAGAGACATAAAAACACGGTGCATGATAACAGCAGAGAGCAGAAGGAAGCATGTCCCGTGAAGGTACTAACGAGACACAGGGGGGCGGGGGACGGGGGAGGAGCAGAACAGGGGCCATGGAAGACCAAGGCTGTGCACGGCACACACGGAGCGACGTGGATGTGCTGCTCACAAGCGCTGGGCTGCAGGCGCCCTGGGCAGAGGCTGGCAGTCACTGAGCGTAGAGGCTCGACAGGGAAGCGCAGTGAAGGGGGTGGTCTTCCCTCTAACCAAGACCTGACTTCCTTTCACTGGCACTAAACAAGACACAGAGGCAAGACAAAGATCACTTCTGGTGATCTGGGTGAAAATGGCCACACATTCTCACATTTTCTGCACTTCTTGCCACACAGAGGTGGAGCCAGGAAGCTGGCTGGTCCTTGTGCCCTGTGTTGACCAAGGCAGAACCGACCCTAGGTCTTCTGAGGCTGGGGCTCAGCAGGACTCAGCTGCATCTGTGACTTGCCTGTGGACCGTGGTCATGTGCGGGGTGGGGGAACCGAGAGTGAGGGACAGGGCACCACGAGGGACAGGGCACTGCACTGTACGGGACAGAGCCGGCAAAGCCCAGGCCCAACTGATTACCGAGCAGAAACCTCCTCGATCTTCTCAAATGTCCGGGCCACAGCCAGGTAAGGGACCCTGGGGCAGAAAAGAGCACACAAGAGTCATCTGAGGGGGACGGGGATGTGGCTCAGCAGCACAAGCACCTGCCTGGCAAGTGCAAGGTCCTGAGTTTGATTCCCAGTACCAAAAAAAACCAAGAGTCATCTGAATACCCACACGGGTCCCCCTCCACCCTGCCCCTCACAGCTTCCCAGGGACAGGCTTGTCAACGCCTAAATGTGGAAAAGCACCCTGCTCCCTGCCCTGGGCCCTCTCTATCCCTCTCCACACTCCTGCTTGTGGACAGATCTGCCGCCTCCCCCTGGGGAGGCCCTAGTGAGAGCTGCCCCAGGACCTGGGGGAAGGTGGAAGCCTCACTTCTGGCCCCGGCCCCAGCAGGCATCCTCGATGGGGTGGTAGCTGCTCTTGGCCGGATTGTAGCTCACTGGCTCCAGGGGTCTGTGGAGGCAAAGGAGAGGTCAGACTTGGTGGCGCTCTGGGGGGGAAGAGGTCATTCAGCCAATGAGTGTTTCCTGAGCAGCTATGATGTGGCAGGCAGTGCTTGGTCACCTCTGTGACTTTCTCTCCTACTGCCTCCCCCTTATTTGAGCTCCCGCAGTCACATAGGCTTATCTGTGTCCCTTAAGGTCCACAGATAAGGCCCAGGGTGAGGCCCTTGCTTTTCTCTCAGCGCACAGCATCCTTTCTGGGCGCTCTCGCCCTCCTCTCCTTCAGGTCTTTTACCCCCACAGCACCTTCCCCCCGAAGCTAGCCCTGACCATCCACTGCTCCTCACTGCTGTCCCTACTCCACTCTCTGGGACAGCACTTACTAGCATGTGACACATGACATAGTTTGCTTATGATTTATTCCATGTCCTTGCCAGAAAACAAGACTTTCATGTAATTTATAGTCTGCTGGATCTCCACGCTTATAACCACTGTTTATCTGACACGATCGGTTCTTAATAAGCATATGAGTAAACGGATGAATCTGACTGACAGAGGAAAAAACCTAACGTATTCTGCTCTTTCTTTGTACACTGCTTGGGCAAGAAGAACTGGACACAGGTCTTGCCTTGAAGGAAGGAGTTTATGGTCTGGTGGGGGAGTCACTTGGCCATCAAATAGGACATAAAAAAAAGCTTGTCCCCAACGCTGGAGACACACATTGGCTCAGAGGGAGGGACAGGTGCCAGGCTTCTCCTGGCAAGAGCACCCCGAGCAGGGTGGCTGGGGACAGTGTTCCAGGACAGGGCAGCATATTGAGCAGCAAGGAAGAGCAGCTGAGGGCACAGGAGGGAGGCTGGCAATGCCAGGAGGCTGAGACTGAGGGGGCAGGCTGGCTCGTGGGTGAGCTCAGCACTGACCTGGGTGCTGGGAAACACACGCAAGTTCTGGGCAGGGCAGATGCGGGTCTGACCTCGTTACTTTAAGGTGATTCATGTATCCACCCACCCATCCCCACCCTACATCTTCACAGATGTCTCCTGGGTACACACCAGGTATCAGCAACACGGGCGCAGACATCTCTTCAAAGAATTAGCACAATTACAATGAACTGTCTACCAGCCTATCTGGCGTACCACAAGCCGATCTGCTGTAGATACCAGAGGTCCAGGCACAGAGAGGCAGCTCTATGTGACCTAGTCCACAGGACACCCAGGCTGGCACAGGAGAGACGGAGAAAGCCCAATGCTGAGCAGACCTGTTCGCTTCTCCACCTGGCGTACTCAGTGTGACATGTGAGGAGAGGCGGGTAGGCATGGGTCACAAGGACATAGATTTTTGTCCTGGGATCACTGGGTAGCCCTGTGAAGTTGGATCAACTATAGATGATACAAAGATGCCCCCAAACCCTAGCGGGGATCACACCAAAGCAGAAAGACTAGAGGACAGAGGTCAGAAAAGCTAAGCACAATGGGGGGGGGTCAGCAAACTCCACCCCCAGACCTCAGATTGCTTTCATCTGACATGTGTGCTAAAAACAGCTTTGCAAGTTGGGGCACACATGGCCTAGAAAAACTAACATACTTACTATGCGGCCCTTTGTAGACCAAAAAAACAGAGAGAATAAAATTTGTCAAGCCCTACAGAAGAAGGAAACCCAAGCTGTGCCTGGGCCATGGGCATGGGGCAGGGGACACACTAGGACACAGCTGTCAGACCAAACACCGACTTACCCCTTGGCCTCCTCCTTTCTCGGAGTACCTGACTGCTCTTCTTTCACTTCGCTTTTGACTGATGGCTTCCGGGGTGCTGGGAACAAAGCCAGGAAAGGAAGGTTAGAAGATCTTTTCTCTCGATAGCCTGCACCTGCCACCCTTTGTCCACCCAGCATCACCCCAACCTCAGCATGAGCACCTGGGACACTGGGTGCCAACTGGAGAGGTGAGTTAGGCTTCTACGAAACAGGATGGCCAGAGAGACCTGGGGCACTCTGCACTCTCCCGAGAAAGAGCCGTCTGCCTCCCGCCTGTGCCACACTGGGAGGTAAGGAGGGAAGCAACACTCACTGAAGAAACTGCTGAGGGTCCTCGGGCCTCTGGGGGCAGTACTGCTGTGGTTATTTTCCCGCAGCTCCTGCTTCCGGGCCACCTCGGGTATGGAAACACTTTCTGTCTTTGCTGGGGCCTCTGCTTCTAAAGTGAGAGAGGGCAGAGAGCGAAGCAAACCACCTCCACATCTGATGTTCTGTTCTTTAACCCCAGGATCCTCCTGCCCTGTGGATGGAAAATCTGGTTGATTCTGCCCTTTTAATTTCTGTAGCCTAAGTCTGCATCCTGTCTGACCTGGTGGGTACTCATCAGTGCATGGAATGTAAGATTTGGCCTGAAATCGCCAACTTGCAAATAGTAGTGAGAAGAAGTCTCAGCTGATCAAAAGGAAATATCCCCACTTCTGCAGGTGGGGAAGATCAGATAATACTCCATCCCTGAAAACTGTCCCTGTATGTGTTGTCTCTGACCTAGGGTTCTCACAGGGTAACTCAGCTTAGACACCCACGTTAATGAATTCCTGCTCAGTTAATACAATTTACTTGGCACTTACCATGTCTGGAAGCTCTAAATACTTGGTTGGACTGGCTTTCCTTTTTTCCCATTTGCATGGGAGGAAGTAACAAGACTACAAAAAAAAAACTGACTCCAAAGCCTAGAAGTCTCCTCCATTTTGCATTTAAACAGTTAAGAATATACATCTATGCCTTGTATAAATCAACTGCCCTTTAAAGATTCGGATTGCAAATATCAGAGTTAAGGAGTGGGAGGATCCGAAACTCACCAGGGTGCTGTGAGGGCACAGGGGGTGTCGAGGGCTGGGCCCCCTCCTCTTCCTCCACTTTTGCCACTCCAGTCTCTGTGGGGCTTCCTCTTGGCGCCTCCGCCTCTGCCTCTGATGACAGACAGAAAAGGCAACAAAGGCTCACTCTGAGCTTCAAAGGCATTTCTACCCTGGCAACATTCTGTTCCCAGTCGTTCTTTCCCACAACCCAGTACAGCTGACCTTCCCTATCTGTGGGCTCCACACATGCACGTTCAGCCAACTACTGATGGGAAACATTTTTTAAAACTTCAACTGTACCAAACACGTACAAATCTCTTTAGTCACTGTTGCATAAATAATACAGTGTAACAAGTACTTCCATAGCATTTTACTCTACTATGTAGTACAAATAACCTACAAGGACTTGCACAGAATGGTCGGTAAGTCACACGCAAATACTATGCCAGTTCACTTAAGGAACTTCACATCCTTGGATTTCACTGTTTTTGGGGAGCCCTGAAACCCAACTTCCACAGACACCAAAGGCCAACTGCATGCCTGTAAAGTGACAGGAGGTGTCAGAGCTGCTCTGGGTCACCCCGGAGCCAAGCAGGGCCTCTGGAGAAGTCCAATCCCAACTTCCGCAGGTTCAGTGAAGAAACAAATACAAATGGCCACTTATTTCTTAGAAGCTACTTTGAGAGTTATTCACATCCAAGTAGAATGTGGAAGGGTTTAAAGTGTGCATGACAGCTTGCTATAGATCAAAAGAAAAAAACAATTTAATATGACTGAAAAAGTCATCCCACTAGGGTAACAATAAAGATGACAAACACTAACTTGGGAGATACTTACCTCGCCCTCCCAACCCTGGACACTGACAACAGCTGAGATGGTCCAGTTTACAGCCAATGTTGTTACTAATTAAACATTGCCAAATGGAAATGAACCAGGTGTGTGGAAATCAGAACTACCCAAATTCAAATCTGCAGTGAGGAAACTGAGCCAAGCGAAGATGTTTTATTAAACAAAAAATATGGCTGTGCAGGAGGCTGTGTCCAGTGGACTCTCACACAGGCCCCAAATCATCTAATTTCAATGGCTTTTTCAAAATGCAAGGAAGGCACGGGGCAGCTGCATGGCACACAGTCTTCTACAATTTCAAAGGAAACCCAGCAACATCTGCTGGATACTCTCTGCATTGCTAGCTCAAGGTAGTTTTTATAGAGGTGGTCCCACGTACCAGGGGTTCCAATTTAACCTACCATGGAACAAGACACTCAAGAAAAAAAATTGCCTGTACTGAGCACACACAGACTATTTTCCTGTGACTATTCCCTACACAGCACAGTACAACTACTCACACAGCCTTTCCATTGTATAAAAAGTTACCTAGAAAGGATTTAAAGCATACAGGAGGACGCATGTAGGTTATATGCAAATGGTGCAACAATTTTAAGGACTTGCACATCTGCAGGTTTTGGTATCTGAGGGGGATCTGGGAACTAACCTTCCCCAGACAGTGAGCAACCACTGTAGCACACCCCTTGGAATGTTGCTGCATATCTGTATGTTGCTACTATGATCAAAATCACGTACCATGCAAAAACCAACAAGGAATAGGAGACGGGAGGGGCAGTTTTCTATTAGATTCCATAGCTTGAGACATACTGAGGCATCTAAGGCACACAAATGTGCATGTTGTAATGGCTACAAACACAAGTATTGATTTTCCTTTCATTATGTGTGTACTATTTAACAGCTGTTTAAACATAACTACTTAGGAAACGGAACTGTTGGTATTGGCTTAAGAGCACTGTAAACCAAGAAAGCCCTGGGAGCCTCTACTCTACAGTAAAACATAGAAGGAAAAAGAAACCTTCTGAAGGAATATACCCCATACAACAAACGGGGTATAAAATAGAAGATTAAAAATGTGAAAATACGTATGAATTAATACGGAATTGTTACGGCCAAATCAAAGCACACTCTCATGATAAGAGGTCTTGTGTGAGTAGGAATTCTGACTGATGTCTTCGAACTCCTAGACTGCCGCATCAACTCAGAGGGTCCAAAGCCCCTCCCCTCCCTTCAAAGCTTCCTTGGCACGCGCACGCACACAGACACGCACACACACACACACTCCTCCAGGTCTCTCACCTTTCTCCTTCTTCCTCTTCTTGGCTTCTCTGTCCTTGTCCTCACTCTGATCTTCCAGGATGTCCTGAATTACCCGTTTCGGGAGCTGTTTCCGAGCTGGAGAAGCAGAGGGCTCAGTGCTGCTGACCTTGCTGGCCTGTCTATTCCCGCCCCAGAGACCCACTAATGAAAAAGTCTGAGGAGCACCCACTTCTCCACCTGCCCACAGCCACTGCCCCAGCACAGGCCTCATCCTGGAGGCTCTACTTCTGCTCAAGGCCCTACTTCTGCTTGTTGCTGTGTGACCATGGGCAGGTTAATTAACCTGTGTCTCCTCCTGCATCTGGGGAATGGAAATAGTCTCAACAGGTAAAGAGTGATGGATGTGCTCTGCACAGTCCCTGGCTCTGACAAGCACTCTCAGTGCCCCCCACACACCTCTGGGATGTGACTATCTCTGTGCCCTGCAGGCAGCTTTTCCAGAACTTCAGAGGCCTGGAAGTAGCAGGAAATTCGAGGGTCATGGGAGGAACAGCAGTGACCAGAACAGCTGGTATACAAAACCCCAGCTCCCTGAGCCAAAGGTTACCTCAGGGGCACACACCCACAGTGTCCCCCAGCCTCCCCACAGAATTGCGCTCCAGCCACCCAGTGTGGCAGGTGGCTAATGACTCGTCCTATGGTGGCTGCCAGTTCCTCCCAGTCACTGTTTCCTGCCCCCTACCCTCCACCCAGGGAACAACTTGCATTTGAACCCTTCTACAAGATTCCAAACAGATGTATCTCGTGAAGAACTCACTGAAAGGCAGCTCCAAGCACTCCATCGCTCTCTCCCCCACCTGGGCCATCCGCCAGCCCCTTCCTGGTCACCTGGCCACAGCTCCTGCGCAGCGCCAGAGCAGTGCTGCGGCTCCATGATGGCTCCCAAGGCTCATGTGCTAGGGGCTTGGTCCCCAGTGCAGCAGTGTACAGAGCTGATAGGCTTTTGGGAAGTCACTGAGTCACTGTAACTCCTACTTCATCAAGGGGATTAATCCTCTTATGAGTTTGTGGCACGAGGGGCTTACTAAGAAGTGGTGCCTAATTAACTGGGAGCGGTCACTGTGGGCACGGCTTTGAACAGTCTGGGGTTCGGGTTTGGCTCGTTCTCTCGCGCCATCTTCCCTCCATCTTCCCGTTTGCAGGCTGCCATGGTGCTCCTAGGTGCAGCACTCTCCGCTAAGCCAGTCCTGTCCCCTCTGAGACTCAGCTCAGCCGTCGCCTTTGGGCTGCCTGACTCCTCAACTGCAGAGTATCCCCCACTGCCAGCTCTGCCCAATGGAGACATTTGGTGAACCACATGAGATTTTAAAATTTATAGCAGCCACATTAAAAAAGAAAAAAGTGAACTTAGTTTTGATTAGGATTTTACGAAACTCAATATACCCAAAATATGAATCCAAAATGTGTTCAACATGAAATTACCAACATTCTGGTTTTATGCTCCCTTCAAAATCTGATGCACAGGCTGCACATTTCAACTCAGAAACAAAATACTCACCAGTAATACTTTATCTGTATGTCGGTTTCATAAAATTTACAGTTAAAAAAGTAGATTCACCTATTTAGGTTGTTCCAGGAATACTCCATCTGCCAGTGTAGTTTCACAGCTCTAGTTTCTTCTCTAACTAAATCTAGTGCAGGTTTTTTATGTCTTCTCCAAAAGCATTTCAGAATTTAGAGTTTTACATTTTAGAATATCTGTACAGACTCTATCAGTTGGATTGATGTAAGACTTAAAACATTTTAATCTTGGAACATTTCAGATTTTGGATTACAGATGTTCAACTTACAGTGGCTTTGCACCCAAAGCTCTGAGAAGGTCATAGTCATTCGCCCACGGCTAGTGGGTGGTGGGTATGCTCTTAACCACAATGGTAAAATCAGGAACATAGTGCAGACAGCCACCTCGTGCTCAGACCCAAGTACAGAGAAAGATGGCAGCTGAAAGGGCCAGCTGTTCTTACCTGTGAGGCGCTTTGGTATTCCTGACGGGGAGATGTCTTCAGGGGAGGTGCCCGAGAAGGAAGGGCTGTTCTTGGGATATGAGGCAGGGCTGGGAGGGGAGCCCTGTGGGGAGTCTGGCCCGGGCTTCTAAAAGGGAAGAGAGAGTAGTTCCAAAGTGAGGGAAGGAGTGGTTTCCAGAAATCTCCGCTCCCAACACTGAACAGGAACTCTGTTCCTTTTTTTTTTTCCGGGACCGGGGATCGAACTCAGGGCCTTAGTGCTTAGCGGCAAGCACTTACCCCACTGAGCTGTACCTCCAGCCCTGAACAGGAATTCTGTACCTGTGTCTGTAACTACTCTTCTTGCTAGCCCAGTGGTCCAGTCCGTCTAGGCCAGCCCCTCTCACCTGGAGGTCAGCACTCCATCTGCCAGTGTAGTTTCACGGCCCCAGACTCTCCACATGAAGCACCCCAATAACAATTCTGTTTTCTGAGGGAACAGGGTCTTTGGGTTTTAGCTGTGAATACTGGCATGCTGCTCCAACTAGCAACTGCCTTTCCCAGCTACCTTCCCCTGCTTGTAGCTAGCGTGGTCACGGATCTCAGGGCAACACGACGATAGAGGGAAATGATGCCGACTTCCCTTGGTTCTAATAACATCACTTAGCGTGCAGTGCCCTCCTTTTCCTGACAGCCCAGTCAACGTTCGCTCTCACAAGGGCATGTAGGGACAGCAAGGAACAATGTAGAAGGGTCTCAGTCTCTGACTCTGTGAGACTGCCACATGAATCCTGGAATCTCTGTGCTCATCAGAGAGAAAAATAAACTTTTATCTTGCCTGAGCCACTGTTACTCATGTCTTGGTTTCAACCACAAACTACTTCATGGAGCCCTGTCCTGGTCCTTAAGCTCCAAGCTCATGGGCTCTCCACTCTTCCCTGCAATGCTTGGGCTAGCACTCACAGCCATTCACACACTGAGAGCCAGTTCTCGGCAGGCAGTGCCAACACAGGGCCCTGGAGGGCACTTTAAAAGTGGAGGTGCAGCAGTTTCCTAGGCCAGTTGCTGGGTTCAAGTAACAGTTGCTCTAACACTGCAGGGCCTGCCACACAGGACCCCATCAGGGACACCTCCCGCCCAGTGCCTCTTCCACAAAGATTTGAGTCTTGCGCCTTCTCCAAGCTCAGAGTCCAGCCTAACCGCTGCCAGCGCCTGTCGGGGAGGCCCGGGTCCCAGCCCCCAGCCCTAGGATGGGGGAGAGCGCTGAGCGGCGGCTATCTCCATAATGACAGTCCTTTTACCCTTTCGCCACCAAGTTAACAACTGTGAATCCAGGTGACAATCCTTTATATTAAAGTTTAAGTCTCTGGTATGGTTGGTCTCCTATCTGGACCCCGACAGACACAGGTCTCAAAGGGGTATCTTGAACGCTGTCCAAGGCCAAAGCAGTTTTTTATCTCTTCTGCTCAAAACCCTTCCATAGCTCCCATAGAGCCTCAGAGCAAAGTCCGAGCTCCTAAAGATGTCTGGGGCCTATTCCCCAGAAGCAGTGACTGTCACATTCCCTGCCCACAGGCAATCAGCTCACCCATTACGTTAAGACAGTGTGACTATCCAGGTGGGCCCAATGCAGTCACTGGGTCCTTAAGAGCAGAAGAAGGAGGACAAAGAGTGCAGTCTCAGGAAAAAAAGGCACAGAGAAAACCAAGTGACTGGCTGAGGAAGGTTTCTAGAAGCTAGAAAAGGTAAGGAAATGATTTTTCCTCTACCGCCTCTAGGAACGAACAGCACTACCCACAGCCTGGAGTCCTAACCCCCAGCTCTGTAAAACAATGAGAAAGTAATGGAAGCAGTCAGGGAGTTTCACCGCTGTGACATCTGAGCAAAGCCCTGAAGGAAGAGGACAGAGCAACGTGCGCCTGGAAAAGGCAGGCAGGGGAAAGAACACGCGGCAGAGAGGCGGAGGCCCACGCGGTGCGCGTGTGATGCTGCAGCAGAGAGGGCCAGGAAAGCTCTGTACATCAGAGGGAAAACAGGGCAGGCGGGGGACGAGAAGAGGGTCACGGGGTGCTACAGGTATCTGCGTGGTCAGACCGTGGCCTGCACTGGCAATATCAGAGGCTCTGGGCAGGGCCTGACATCACCACAGATCACCCCACAGGCATCAAATGACTTTTAAACAGGAAGAAATGGCCTGATGTATCTGAAAGACAGGAAAGGCCCTCCAACCACAGGAAAGACCGCATATATATGTGAGCCCTTACTTTGTGGCAGGTAGTTTTCTGAGATCTGTGTGAACTGACTTCCTTGGCCTTCACAGCTAACTTGGGAGATAGGTGTCACCAGGAATGCACGTTACAGGTGAGGTATGGCGAGGTCCAGGGCCTGCCCCAGCCCCTTCTCTCAGGTCGGAGGGAGAGTTAGGACCTTGTGGACCAGGCCATCTGCTTGAGGGCACAGCCACTGCATTTGCTCACCTCTGAGAAGTGTTTGGAGCCCCGCTGAGCAGGGGCATCCAGTGCCATGGGGAGTGGGCGCCAGGGCTGCTTCCAGCAAAGTGGCCGATGGGGCCTACCTGGTCTTCGGTGGGGCTGAGGGCTTCATCTTCCTCCTCCCCTTCGCTGCTCAAGACCCGGGCTGCCTTCCTCCCTGGCCTCTTCACTGGAGAGTCACTCTCAGGCACCACTCCATTGCGCTCCTTTAGTGCCACCCTGGAAGGCAGGGAAATGTGGGTGCACAACAGGCAGCACGGGAGCACTGTGCCCAAACACTCCAGCTCCCGCACTACACTCCACTCCTTTCTTTTCAAGGACACAGTGAACATTCTCTAGGTGTGTCACTGGTATATGATCTTTTTTCTTTTATTTTGGTACCATGCATATTTCAAGGCTTAATTTTTTTATTTGGAGACAGAGTCTCATGAAGTTACTAATTTGCCCAGGCTGGGCTTGAACTTGTGATCCTCTTGCCTCAGCCTCCCAGTGTGCTGGGATTACAGGCATGCACCATCATACCCAACTGGACACTCTTCTTCATACACCCATCCCTCCATCCCATCTCTCGAGGCCTCCTCAGTGTCCACCTTGTGGTAGGTGATGCAGGGTAGGAGGTGGAAATTCTACCCAGGGCAGGGACTGGCCTCCAACATCCACATAGAGATTTTTCTTTCGGTTATAGCAGTTTTAGCAGGCTCATGGTCCCAGCCAGGGACTACACTCCCATCTTCTCCAGCAACGGGCATGGTCACACACCAAGCTCTAGCCAACAGGATGGACGCAAACAGTCTGACATGCAAGCTGCCAGCTCCAGCTGCTACACCTCAGCCCATATAAACCCCAGAGTCTACCCACTCACATGCTTTGACGATGCAGATGAGGCAGCAATGAAAACTGTGCTGGGACAACCTAGTGGCCCAGAGCCCCCTCCCCATCCTAACCTGCCTCCACACTCGGAGTCTTCCACGAGAAAAAGGCAACTTGTATTTGAAGTAAGTCACTGTGACTGGGTTACTGTTAAAGCAGCTCAATCCTCCCCCGATGCTGGCACTGAGCCCGCATTCTGCGAAGGACATAGACAGAGCCCATCACAATGCAGGGCCAAGGCACCAAGAGAGCAGCCGATGCCCACAGGCTCCAGCACTCACAGAGCTCACAGTCTGAACCCGGAGACCTGCATGTACGCTGATGTCTTACTGTATCGGCGATGGGTACTCACTGTATGGAACACCACTACCAAGGATGAGGTGGGTTTGTATGCAGCAACTTAGAAAGGGCTGTGTAATTGTTTTGGTGGAAATGAAAGGAATAGTCAAGCTATGTGAGGAATGGCTGTGCATTCTATGTACCAATGACCCCCGAGGACCTAGAGTAATGCCTGGCACACAGAAGACACTTGATATTTTCTGAATAAATGTATATGATCCCAAAGAGTTAATTTTAAAAAAAAAAGAACACCTTCCAACATATATAGTGGTATCTCAGTTCACAAACTTAATTCTTTCCACAATTCTGGTCATGAACTGAATCAGATTTCCCCATGAGGTACAATGTCCCTGCATGTAGTGTTCTCACACAGAAGGAAAATTTTGCTGAATTCAATTGTTCGAGAACAGAAGCATTCATAAACTGAGGCGCTGTATCACTGTATACTGGCAATTTGCATATATAATAGTCTTACTGTTACTGAATATCTACTACATGTCTAGCAACATCACTGCTGCACTAGATAGAACAGTGACCAAAAGAACAGTGCTCGGTACCCAGCACAGGAAACACCTATTCACACTACTTACAGGCCAATACTGTTAGGTGCACAGACCTCAAACTGGTGGAGACAGTTCTGGGGAGTGAATGTTGGAGTGAACCCTAAATTTCAAGGCATCTACCTCTCTGAGGTGGTTGTTACATTCGTCACGTGTAACTCCACTATGGGTATCTACGTTAGACAGACAAAATGTCTGCACACACGCTAAGGACACACAGAGAGGTCAACTGTACCACTAACTGTTACACCCACCAACTGGAAGCAACCTGAGTATCCACGCACAGAGAAATGCTAAACAATCCTGTAGTACACCCATAAAATGGAACACAAGGTACAGGCAAAATGAGACAGTCCCCATGCTCATGAATGACAAAAAAAATCTCCAAGTAATAATGGTAATTGAAGAGAGAAGGTGATGAACAATATATACAAAATGATTTAATTGTTTAAATTAAACCACAAAACACCAGGCATAGTGGTGCATGCCTATAATCCCAGCATTTAGGAGGCTGAGGCAGGAGGATTATCACGAGCTCAAGACCAGCCTAGGCTACAAAGTGATCTCAAGCCCAGCCCAAACTGCACAGCAAGACCCTGTCTCAAAAAGACAATAAATAAATAAATAAATAAAAATAAAAAATACAAACTAAATTAGACCCTAATAGATGCATATAGTGGATAAATAAACCTACACGTGTAGATACATATAGCAGTGTATATACCAAAGGGACAGACCTGAGAATCAAGTGTGCAAATCCTAGCCCTGTCCTAAGCACCTCTGATAAACCAAGCACTGCTCTATAAATCGCCCATCACTGCTCCCTGAATCCACACAGGGAGTCTGACGGAGGTGAGTTACTTCTGGTCACCATGGAGCACATGGGGGGTGTGAACTAAACCTGCTGAGTCCACACTCTCTGGTAAGGGAATTGGCCCAGGGGTGATGTGACCCAGGCTGGGCGTACAGTCAAGAGATGGCCAGT
The DNA here is from genome assembly GCA_004027595.1 of Dinomys branickii. Taxonomy (NCBI): domain Eukaryota; kingdom Metazoa; phylum Chordata; class Mammalia; order Rodentia; family Dinomyidae; genus Dinomys; species Dinomys branickii. The sequence goes on along the minus strand of PVLD010010176.1, from coordinate 38,494 downwards.
GGCCACCTTCCATGCCTCATGGAGAAACTCTGGTCTGGAGGAGACCAAAATGTATAGAATCGGAGCCAGGAAGACAAGCCCAAGGCCCTGGATCCAGCTGTGCTTGATGCAGATCTGCTCTTGGACTTCCAGTACTTACATTTAAAAAAAAAATTCTTTTGGGCAGCTGAGACCACTTGAATTGGGCTTGCAAAACCCGCCACCGAAAGCGCTCTGACCACACAGCCCCCACCCTGGCACATTCACCCACCTCGGGCTGGGCTCCGGCTCTCTGCTGCCGCTGCTGGCTTCCTTCTCAGGCTTCTCTGCTTCACCCTCTCTCGTGGGCTGGAAAAATGACCTGCGGGAGTGCAAACGGGGAAGAGGGAAGTGACAATGGCGTCACAGAGTTGAGTGTTCTTCCCACCCAGTGGGATACACCTACGGCGTGCCCCAGGGGACACACCGAGCCCTCTCTGTCTCAAACACAAGAAGAAAACAAGAGAGGCAGAGCAAGACAGCAAAAGTAACTAACGGAGCTGTCAGCCAGGACTCACCACCCTGAAATTCCTCAGAACGACACGACCCAGGACGTGTGCAGGCTGCTGCCTCTCAGGGTCCTGCGGTGGCGTGCCTAGGGCCGGCTGTGTCTGCCTCCGCTCCCTTCTTCTCCAGCGGCCTCTACACTCTCCTCTCGGGACATCGCTTCCCCTATAACTCTCAGTACGCGGGACATGAGCGGCCTGATCTTTTAACGGTGAGCAGACGGACATGTGCCCCCGGCCTGACCAATCTGCGCCTCGCACACCTGTGCCACGGTGGCGGACTCAGAGAAAAGCGGGAGGCCCAAGTTGAGGCACGACTCTAAATACCGCTGGGACTTCCAAGAGACACCCTCTGTCCTCCAGCATTGCTAGTCTGGGGAAAGCCTGCCTCGGAGGGACAACATCAAAGGCAGCAGAGCAGAACAACACAGACAGGGCACCAGTGACAAAATTTTGATGAGCAGCACTGAGGCTGAGGCCATTCACTCCAGCTTCCAACTATGCAAACCAAAAAATTCCCTTCATTTCTTCCCTAATGCCAACTTGCATTAGCATGGGGTTTCTTAACCAAGGCATCACTGCCACTGACGCTGGAGCCTTCTTTGTTGGGAGACTGTCCTGGGCACTGAAGGGTGCCTGACACACGCACGACTTCTCCAACAGACATCGATGTCAACGACAAACCCTATACCCCTCAGTGTGGCGACCAATAATGTCTCCAGATAGTCCAACAACTGCCAGAGATATTCCACGGAGTTGGGGGGTGAAGGTGGGGGGCTAAAGTACTTCTGGTTGGAAACCACCAGACTAGTTTCTGCCCCTGTAATCAAAAATGTTTTGGTTAATGTCCTCCATATTCTACTTCCCATTTTTCATGCTATTCAATTCCTGGAAATTCCAACTTGAAGTCTAACTTAATTTATTCTAGGAAAGGCACAGGTATGAGGCAAAGAGAGGAAAGGCCTGGTGAACACATGGGGTGTGCAGGGTCCTCACCTGATACTCCGCTGCATGGTGGCGTTAGAACTCTCCCTTCTGGGTCTAGTTTTCTCTCGTCAGCTGTTCCTGAAACAGAAATCCAAAGAGTTGTCAAGGATCCCACTGTTGCAGAGACCACAACACATACACACACCCCTTTCTTCAAGGGAAAAAACCCAAAAGAACAAAACCGCAATTTCCTCTTCAAGAAGTCTACTTTTTATTAATCAAATGAATTTTCTAGTAGAACTAACTAGTGAAGAATAAAATTTCCAGAGAAACGGGGGAGAAACTTCTATTATCATATCATATCACTTCTATTATCATTATCATAAACTTCTAGTATCATACCTATTTTTTTTTTTCACCCAGTATGAGTGATTCAGAGGACTTCAGTTTATTTTCAGGAGTTTTCCCCCTTTCTGGAGTTCAGTTTTGAGGTTTCATTTTAGGTAACTACACAGTCTCCAAATGACCAGGAAATGTGGCAGTTTATAAAATTACACCCACTGGTCTACAGAAATCGCCTGTTGAGCCACTTGAAAGAGCCATTAACTGGAACAAAGAACAACACAACAGCACACTACTACGCTATGTACTGAATGAAGGAAATCAGTGCATCTGTCTGTATAGACGCAGAGCTCCAAGCTGGGGAAAGAAGTGATGCTGTCACCCTGGAAGGAGAAGTCACTGGGGAGACTTATCACTTATCCTTCCACACACAGAGCCACCTGAAGACACTACACATGCAAAACAGCATTTTAAAAATTAAATATTTTTAAATAGATCTATTAATCAAATCAATAAATCACTAGCTACTAAAAGTAACCCTAAAGGAGGTTACCTCGGGTCTGCTGAACGTTTCCATCTCTCCCTAAGAGTCTAAGAACAGAATTCAAGAGGTCTATGAAACGTAATGGGAAACTAATTATAACTATTATTGTTAACTTCTAAGTGGAACTAAGTCTTCTAAGTGGAACTAAGTCTTTCCTTCCATTATAAATATTGGCAATAGAGACGTCAAAGCACAATCTTTGGGGAGTCTGCTAACATCTTCTTTGACCCATGGGATTCTTTAGCATCGGAACAACGTTCATTTTCCACAGCGATATTCATCTCTGCATCGGCATTTGTCTCCTACAACCTTGGCCAGCGCAGTGCTGGTACCAGGAACCCATACCCAACATTTGAGTCAAAAAAAGGATTAATTTCTAAACAAGGCCCATTAGGGCTATTTGTGGAACAGGCAGCCAGCCAAGTGTCTACAGAACATTTCTCAAAGAAGGGTTAGGGACTTAGCTGCCAAAGGCTGAGGGACAAGGACGGAAAGCTATAGCTAGTATCCTGCCCACTTTAACGAACGCTTCCACAGCTAGGAACTTTACACGCGCAGTTATTCAACCTCCACAACAATTCTATTATAGACAGACAGGTAAATCAAGGCAGAGGGTGGTTAAAGAGACTTCATTCAGGTCAAAGATCTTCCACCCTATACCTGCCTTCTTCACAGCTCACCTCTTGACCACGAGGCTGAGTCACAAGGGAAGAAGAACAAACTGGCCATTTATCAGGAAGCTAACTTGATGCTGGACAGGCCACTTGCATTTTCAAACCATGTCAATCTATCCTCTAGCTAGCCCTTCACAGGAAATATGATCATCCCCACTTTCTACATGAAGGGGCTGAAGATAGAGGGGGAACAGGAGGGGCTCAAGCAGGGCCTTGAACCCAGGTTTGCTGGCTCAGAGCCCACATTCCTTTCTCTTTGCCCAACTGATTGGGTAAAAGTTGGCCTCTTAATACTGTTGGGCCGGTGGGCATAGATCGCTGACCTACACTTACTAGGGACTCCTAGTAAGGCAGAATGGCTGCCCCAGGAGCCGGGATGTAGCTCAGTGGCACAGGTGCCTGCCTGGCACGCACAAGGTCCTGAGTTCAATTCCCAGTACCAAAAAGTAATAATAAAAAAATAAAGTAAATTCAGGTGTGCTATTTCATAGTAGGAAAGCTACAGTTAATAGAATGGCAGCCCCAGCTTCAGGGAGTTCAGTCAACACAGACACTCAAACTGCAGGAACAGACTGGCAAGTGGTGGGAGGCCTCTCCCAGAACTAGCTTCTTTAATACTGCCACAACCATGTTAGAATAGTATGCAGAGTTAAAACTAAAGTAATGATGGCTAAAGACAATGGAATTTCTTGATGAGACGATAAAAATCTTCTAAAACTGGAAGTAGGAGTAATGACTCTGCCACTCTGAATCTTATAAACAAATGAACTGAACAGTTTAAATGGACAAATTGCATGGTATACAAATAACAGCTCAATAAGGTTGTTACCAAATTGATGAATGAATATATGATATCAAATGCAGATGGAACATTACTCAACAGTAACAAGAGTGCAACCGGGTCTCAAGACATTAAGCTGAATGCACAAAGCCTATCTCAAAAGTTACTATGGCACAATTCTACTTACATAACATTTTCTAAATCATGGAGCCAGAGACAGAGAACAAGGCAGTAGTGGCCAGGGGCTGGGGAAGGGGTTACTATGAAAGGGGAAGCACTGGGGATTCCTTTACAGAGGAGCTGTTCACTGTTCCTATTGGGAAGGTGGCCACACAGATCTACAAGGGATCAAGCTGAGCAGCCAGACAAACACACAAAACCTGAACAAGCATACAAACTGCTGAAAACTGGGCACGCCTGCTAGTCCAGTTAAAAATACTGTATGGACGCCAAAATCCTGGTTTTGATAATGGACTACCATTGTGTAAGAGGCCATTACTGGGGAAACTGAACATACTAGTTTTACAACTTTTAGTCTACAATTATTCCAAAATAAAAGGTAAACAAAAAGAAATGATGGAGCTCTACACGTATATGAGTACATGGAAAGGAATCTTAGACATAGTAAGTAAACTCTTAAGTAACAGTAAATAACAACGTAGGCCAAACAGTGTATAATATGCTGGTTTTGTAAGATGGGAAAATAGTACTGCCTACTATTTGCAAATAAAAACTCTGGAAGGAAAACCATTAATTCAGCTGGGAAGAGAGGTGTGCACTGGACTTTTCAGTAGGATAGAAATGTAGCCTGATTTTATTTGTCCACTATGTAAATGTATGCTGTTCAATTTTTTAAAAAAACTACTACATTTAAGCTCTAAGAAACTTTTCTGTAAACCTCCCCCCAGCACACACACCCAGTCTCTCCCCTCTGCTTGGCTTCGCTTGCTTGGCCGGCTGTGCCCCCTCAATGCTAGGCTGGAGCACCACTGCAACCTCTGGAGGCCTCCTGGTACTTGCTGCAAGGATGTTCCCTTTTCTGATCTGTGTGATTAACTGGTACCTCTCTTGTAACACATCTCAGGTCGACCCTGTGTTATTGTGATCATGTTCAGAATTTATCTCTCTAATCCTATGTGGTACCCTGGGGAGATGCAACTGTGCCCCATCTACCCCATCTCCTCCGAAAATCATTTCCCCCAAATCAGACATTCTTTATACCACTTTTGCAGTTCCTGTCGTTACTATGTGTGACCTGAATTTTTTTTTTTTCTATAAGACTCAATATTTTACTAACTGGGGTGTTTACTAGGTACTGTTACTCCAAATGCCTTAAATTCTATCACAAGTCATTAAAGTTATTTTATAAGTAAGGGGATGTGGGCACAGACAGGTTGAGCAATTTATCCAAAGTCACAAAGCCTCATGGATCACTGAGCCAGGATTTGAAGCCAACTGTTGAGCTCCAGAATCCATGTCTCCAAACACTTACTATCCTGGCAGAGAGAAAGGGAGAGGTTTGGGATGGAAGCAGTTCTTTGATTTTTAGGGTTAGTGAGATTAATATCAGCAGGAAGAAGATGTTACATTACCCAACCTCCCAGCAACTTGATGAGGTGGTCTAAATTTTTATCCAACTTTAATGACAAGGAACTGAGGTTCAGAAAGGACAAATTGCTGTCTCAAGTCACAGAGCTCCTAGTGGTAGAGGGGAATTCAGTCGAGGTAATCTAGCTCCACATTCCCAGGGCTCACACTAAACAAAGAAACTTCTGTCATTCCTCTAACAACAAACAGCATTATTTGCCATAAATCAACTACAGTGATAACAAGTACATACAAAGAACGAAACCTGATAACTGAGTTCTAGTCAGAGAGTGTGGGCTGCTGAAGGCTGGGAGCACTGCCCTGCGTTGATTGGTTCCAAGTGGTAACTAACTAGCAAAGAACTGGAGGGCTTTGGAGGGTGACTGAGCTCAGTGCCCAGGCACGAAATACCAGCTCTACACAGTGCTGCCTACGCTTGTAACTCCGTTCAAAGCCCCATCCCCCAGCTACCACCCCCCTCTTTCCTTCCCCAAGAACTCAACTCCACCAGTCCCTTCCTGGACCTGTGAGCCTGTGGCTAATGCCACCTCCGCACGCTCGCCTTGCCCCATCCTTGTGCTTCCTTGTCCTTGCTTCCCTTGCTTTTGTCATTCACTGGCAAAACCCCAATGCTGACTGAGCCTACTGTCCATCTACCCTACGCCTGTACTTGCAGAGCTACTAACTGTGCCAAGAGCTGCCAACAAAACACTACATTTCCCTGATCCTTTCAGCAAACTTACTTGCTGAGAATGGAGTTCACAACTGCTTCTCCAGCTGCCAAACCCTCCTGTCTTCACTCTCAGCTTAGAGAATGGAAGCAGTCAGGAGAAAGAATGCAAACTCCCACCTCTACATCCACATGCACAACTACAGTGTGCCCAAGTGCTCTGATTTCCTGTGCAATTACTTCGGGCATGTCAAACGCATGCTCTGTTCATGACCATCAGATGTTGGTAACAACCTGAGTGTCTTCCGGTGGTAACTGGTGAACGATGCCTCCATCACACAAGGCTTTCCTGTGCTTGCAGGGTAATGTTCTAGTGCAGGATGTACTGAAGTTTGTACAGGGACAGTGATGGCTGGGGGGAAGGGAGGCCAAAAAGTGGGCCGAAGAGGATAACTTTTAGGAGTAATGGGACAGAATTTTGACTGTGGTGGTTATGTGTGTCTACTCTTAGTTCAAAACTCACAGCAAAACATTTACACCAAAAAGAAAACATTTTACTGAATGCAGTATTTTAAAAGGTATTGGGGAAAAAAAAAACCCAGAACTTGGAGTTTCTGCTGACTCATTGCTTTCTCATACAGCAAAATCATGCAAGTCCCGCTGGCTGCACCTCCTCACTTGAAATAAACCCCCAAGTCCTCCAGGGGACAGATAAGCAGTTCCTCACCAACTCTCCAACTTCTTTTCCTCAATCCCTTTGGAGTAACCAACTTAGCTGTCCAATCTTCCCTGCAGCTGCTGCCCCAGGCCTGGGATGTCTGGACATTCCCTGACATCAGGATGCTCTCTCCTCACAAGCCACCTCCTCACGGAGGCCTTCCCTGACCACCCTGGCCAGGAACACAGCCTGCACCCCCAATCCACACTATCCCCTCGCTCTTTTTCTATACAATATTTATTACAACCTGGTATTATAAGAATTTGCCTCACCCTCTGCAAACAATGCCCTGTTGTGTAACTTTCTGCAGTGACAGAGACGTTCTATGTGCTGTCCAACATGGTAACTCCTGCCACATGTGACTTCAGACCATTTTAAATGCAGCTGGTTTTATTTATTTTTCAGGTTCTTACACTAGGGAAACAATATGATGTTTACACATACAGATCCGATTTATTTCATTTATGAGTGTGGTCTCTAGTTGCATCCATTCACCTATAAAAGCCTTGAGATTATCTTTCCTTATAGCTGAGTAATACTCCATTGTATAAAAATATCACATGTTTTTTATCCTTTCCTAAGTGGATGGGCATTTGAGTTGTTTCCAAGATTTAGCTATAACAGATTGTGCTGCTACACACATGGGTGCACATATATCGACATGATATTATGTTTTTAATTCTTCTGGGAAAATACCCAGGAGGGGAATAGCTGGGTTAAGTGGGACTTCCAATCCTAGTTTTGTGAGAAATCTCCAAATTGATTTCCACAGTTGTTTCACCAATCGACACTCCCACCAGCAGTGGAGAAGGGTTCCTTTTTCCCCATAGCCTCTCCAGCATTTGTCATTGGTTGATTTCATAATGATAGCCATCCTTTTTCTGGGGTGAGATGGAATCTCAGTGTTGTTTTAATTTGCATTTCTCAAATGACCAATTTTATATATATATATATATATATATAGAGAGAGAGAGAGAGAGAGAGAGAGGGAGGGAGGGAGGGGGAGAGAGAAGGAGAGAGGGAGAGAAGGAGGGAGGGAAGGAGGGACAGGGAAAGAGAAAGAGAGAGAGAGAGACACAGCTTGGAAACTGTATTGCTGAAGTCTAGTGGTTTACTGAAAGGAACAGGTAATGCTTAATTTTTTAAAATGTTTTTCTTTTTGACCAATTTTGCATGCTTATATCTGGTAATGTGAACAACTAATTTGAAGACAACAATATGCAGTGTAACAACCATAGGTGAATTCCTACCATCTTGAAACAGTGAAACTGTATCATTTCTATTTTTTTTGTTTTTATTTTTTATTCTCTTTAATAGTTTGATCAATCTTGCACTCTTACACCTGGTAATGTGAGCAACTTCGCTGAAGATAATAATATGTAATATAACAGCCACTGTTAATTCCTATCATTTTGTTTTTGCCTTGTCTTGGTTTTTTGTCTATGCTGTTGGTATTTTGCTGTTTTTTTTGTTCTCTTAAAAAAAAAAATGTAGCTAGTTAAACTGAGGAACTGGGTTTCTTATCTGATTCTAGTTAGTTTAAATTTAAACAGCAATGTGGCAGTAGCTACTGGAGCAGATGAAGGGCTAAAATGTGGGTGTTTCATGATTCTGCCTATTCTGTTCTGCGATACACCCCTAGACCTTATAACTGTGCTTGGAACTGAGTGCAGCTGCCAGTGTACGTTTCTTTTTCTCCCCAAAACTCAGCAACAACATCTATGCTTAAAAATTCTGGGCTGATAATCAATTAAGCCTTTTCAAAACATGGAGGCTATGGTGAGGAGGAAGGAGATGAAAGGAGCTTTGGGGAACTCTGGGTGGGTGACAGACTCAGCTCAAGTTTGCATGTTTTCTAGATAATAAAGGCTCACATTCCTAGACCTGTCTGCTCTCCTAGTCTACCATTTTTACACCTTTCCCCTAAATATGCTCGTTCTCTCAGCTTTAAAACAACTCAGCATCCCTCAAGACAACGCAGACACTGAGACTGGAGAGAGACCTTGCCTTGCCCGGGGCTAAACTGCCAGTCACAAAAACACCTGGAAGGAAGTCCGAGGCCCCACCTACTCCTAGACCTTTGCCCTTTTCCTGCAGTCAGCTCTCCCTTCCCCCAGCCCCTGCCAATCGTCAGGCAATCACAGAGTCTGACTTCTCGCTACCCACCCGGAAGAGTCCCTTCAGGAGGCTTTTACCTATACCTAAGCACTGACCTTCGGATACCCCCCACCTGTATTAATGCCACGCCCTAAATAAACTCTGCTACAGCCCTACCTTGCAGGTAGTCGTCTCAAGCCCCTCCCACTCCCAGATGGCCCCGCCCGCCACGAAACCATCCCCCGGGGGCCCCGCCCTCAGGCTTCTCCACCCCGCCCCCTTCCAGATCGCCCCGGCCCCTTGGCCTCTGCTCGGGCCCTGCCGCGTCGAGCTGGCTGAGGCCTAAGTCGACCCTGCACTTGACTCCTCTTCCTCCGAGCGGCCAGCACCCTGTTGCCCGCCTACAACCCTTTCCGCCACTCTCTCGGGCCCCCTCACAGTCCTACCTGTCCGCTCCTCCGCCGCCACACACACCAGCCGAAGCCAAGGGCCCAGAGCCCTCAATACGGCAGCCACCCCAGCGCCAGCGCCACGCAGGTGGCCCCACTTACCTTGCGCGCGGCTGTCCCGAACGCCACACTAGCTTAGCGCGACACACCCAGCAGTTCTAAATTCGCGCTACGGATTTCGCGCGCAGACTTTGGCGGGCAGAGGTGGGGACGGAGGAGGGGCGGGTTCCGGGCCTGTTCACGTAGCGTCGCCGCGCGGAGGATGCTGGGAGTTGTAGTCTCCTGACAGAAAGTAGCCTTGAAAAATGCTGTAGTGGCGTGAGCCCTCCCACACAGCATGCTGGGAAGCGGCCCTGAGCCTGTCCTCGCCCTGGAGGAGCTGGTGTGGCCGCGGGTTCCAGAAGGGGACTGGCGGGAAAAGAGGAAGTTTTCGTGGAATCCTCCACGCGAGGTACGGCGGGAGGAGAGGCGGGGGGCCGCGCGTAGCATCCCGGGAGCAAGGGCCGGGCCCCACTTCGGCGCGGGGCATTGTGGGAGATGGACGCTGCTCCGGGTTGGGTAGGTGAGTGGGGAGGGGCAGGAAGGTTGCACATCTGGGGTGGTGGAGAGGCACAGCTGGGTGCGACCGCGGGGTTGAGAGGGACCGCGGCGAGCGGGACCGGGAGAGCTCAGAGAGGTGGGGGCAAGCTGGAAGGGGCTCCCGGGGAGGGGAAGGAGCTGCTGGACGTGGGGGTGAATCTGAGGTGAAGAAACCCTTCTGAGGACAAGGGACCATGTCTGGAGCGAAGCCGCACTGTGGGGAGAATGGTGAGGAGGCCACAGCTTCGGGGGGCCGCGGTCGTAGGAGGAAGTGGACCACAGGTGAATATCGGTGACATTTCTGAGTTGAACTGGCCACCGTGGGCCACACACCTGTAGGCAAAGGGTCCGTAGCTGGAGATGTGGGAGTGCACACAGAGATGAGAACGTCTCTGGGAGACCGGAGCACAGCCGAATGTGGTAACCCACTGGGGCCATATCTGCTGGAGGGGCACCCACTGCATATCGAGGACACCAGGGGAGAAGGGGGCCGCAGATGCACGCCTGGGGTTAAGGGGTCTGCCTGGATGCCAGGAGGACATCGGAGATGAAATGTCTTCAGAGAGGGGGACAGAGGTCATGGGTTACAGCGCAGTGTGGGAAGTAGGAATTACTGAGGGAGGGGTACTTCTGGAGAGTGAGGCGGTCTTAGCTGGATGCTGGGAACACATATAAGGAGTTGTCCACAGCCGAGCTTAATGAACCAGCCCTGCACCTAGGAGCCCTCTCGAAGTTGGAATTAGGCTCCCACTGAACCAGGGAAAAACATTGAGTAGGAGTCAACAGACATGAGTGCAGACTTAGGTCTGGATAAAAAGTTTGCATCCAGCCCAAGGCCCCGCACAGGTAGAGACACCTGCACTGATGGGTCAGGCTGAGAACGGAGAAAATGAGGTCCTGAACTTTTAGACTGGCTAAGAAGATGGATATTAAGAGAAGTTCACAGGGGGTTTACCCCAACTGCATAAGGCTACAAGGAGCGGCTGGTGAACCATCCAAGTGTGCTGGGAATGACAGGGCCAAGGCTGTTTCCACAGATCCCAATATGAAACCGAGGTTATTTCCCATACAGTGTTGGGCTTCTAACTTCCCCTGAACAGGGGAGGAGGCAAACCCGTGTTTCCAAGTAGCAAACAGCCAACCCCATTTGTGCTCGGGTTTGCCCCGGACTCCGCTGCTCTCTGCTGCTTCACGTGCTGTTGCTTCCTTGCCGCCCCCGCCCCCGTCGGTATGAGTTTGAGCCCCGTGGCTGAGGAGCCGTAGAAAAGAACAGAGTCCTGAAGAACACAGGCTACCTGCGTCCAGCTCACCTGCTTACTGGATGGGTGTTTTGAGCAGTGGACTTTACATCTCCAAGCCCCAGCTGCTCATCTCTGGAAAGGCCACCATTTGTTAAGAGTTGATGAGGCACTAGGCCCTTTTATGACCATATCACATCATTTCATCCCCTTGTTTAGTGCTCTCAACAATTCTTTGGAGTTAGTATTTCAACTCCAATTTCCAAGTGAGCAAACAGGCACAGAATGGTTACAGGACCTTCCCAAGATAACATAGCTGAAAGAAGGGGAAACCAGGATTTTGGACCTCCCCAGTCCAACTATAAAACTCATGCTTCTACTTCCCACTTTTTCTTCTCCCCTACCACACACCTTTGTTTCAATTATGGATTACCAGTATGAGAGTTGACTCTGCCAGCACCCCAAATAGTTTTTTGGTTCTAGGGACCAGCCTAGTTGTCTGTTCATCCAAGAGAGTTATTTAGTTATTTTGAGTCCTGGTGCACATAGGATATGTGTCCTAGGTGCTAAGGTTTCAGTGAGGAGCCTCTAATACAGATGAGCATCAGTCACACTTTTGTGATGAAGTCTACCCTAACTGGTGGGTTATGCAGGAGCACTTCTTGGAGGAGATGGTGCTAGCTCTGCAGGATGAAGGATGAATAAGAATTGAGTGGTGAAAAGAAGGAGCAGGCTTTATGAAGGAAGAAAAAATTTACAGCGTGTTGCGGCAATGCAAATGGAAAGACAAAGATGTTCCAGAGAGGTTGTGGAGATGTGCTGGATGGTTCCGATGGAGTAGGGCAGGGAGTGTATCCCGAGGAAGGTACACCAGGTATCCAGGTTCCAAAGCAGGATCTGCCATTCTGTCACACAGTCAGCTCTCGATATTAGGGAGCTAGTGCCAGGACATCAAAACCCACATAGGCTCAAATATAAAATTGCACAGCATTTACATAAGACCTGTGTACCTCCTCCTGTATCCTTTAAATTTTGTCTAGATCACTTATAAAACAACACATGTAAATCCTATGTAAATAGTTACCCGACTTTATTGCTTAGAGGATGACTAGAAAAGAGTCTATGCATGTTCAGTACCAGTACAATTTTTTTTTTTCAAGTATGTTCCATCTGTGGTTGGGTAAATCCACAGATGGGAATCGGCAGGTACTGAGGGCTGACTGTACTTACTAAGCACCTATAGGGCCCAGGGACTGTTCTAGATTCTGAGGATACAGAGGAAATGGGCAAAAATTCCTGTCCACGTCAAGTTTACATTTAGAGAGGAGTGTAAATGTAGTGTTAAGGCATCAGTAGGTGTGATACTGGGGAAGGGTGGGCGGCTTCACAGGAAGGTCACCTTCATGTGAAATAAAGATCTGTGGTAAGGGAGAAGGCCCCTAGGACCTTCTCTGTCCTAGGGGCTGAACTACCTTGGCTGAAAGAGATCAAGGCAGAGTCTCACAAGAGCCCATGAACTGTTCTAGGAGAATGTAGGGTGGAATCCCCCAGACTTGCCACCTTGGTAGATCGAAGGGGCTGGATGTTGTTAGTTTGTTATGCTTCTACTTGATAGCATCATGAGGCTGTATGTTTGTGTTTTACTCATATCAATTTATATGTTTGCATTATTTATATTACCTCAAATAAGACAAAAAGTCTCCACCTCTTGACTTAGATTTTTAAAACCTGGCAGGCTCCGGGGCATGCATGGAAGAGACAAGAGTGTGTTATGGATCCTTTTCTGGTTTAAGAAGTTCTTGAGTGTTTACTGGTAGTACTCAGGTGGGCACCTGAGGAGAATCACCCTTCTCAGGAGCCACCTGAAAGAACTGTGGGATTGTTCTGGCATTTACTACCAGGAACGGGGGCTTCTTAAGTATATGCCAGACCCTGGTCTATTACAAGGGTCAGTGAACTGGAAAGCCCTCTGGCCGAATCCGATCTGCACTGGGGAAACTGTCACACTCATGCACTTACATATTATCTATGGTTTGTTTGCAATACAGCACCAGAATAAAAAGGGGTGACCAAAAAGTACAGGAGTTTAAATTTTTAAAATTTGTTGGAATAAAGATACCTTACCATTAATCTTCCTCAAAGCATTAATTCACTCATTGTACTTTTAATCTCACTTTGTTTTCGTAAAGACACTTGTGAAAGAGGACTTCTAGAACTGCTTCAGAAAGTGCCAAAAAAGATGGGATCAGTGTGTTTGAAGCAAGGGGGATTAATGGCAATATGTCTTTTATTGTAATAAATTGCTTTTAAAAATATTTAAACATACAATGTATTTTTAAAATCACATTATTGTATTTGCTTTCTTGCCTTTGGCAGAAAGTTTGCCGATCCCTGTGATATAAACCTACAGCTTCATGTCTGAAAATGCTGAAATCATACTTGGTCGTGTAAAAATGCCATACCTCCTTCCCAAAAGTAGAAGCTCAGAGAAATATACACTGAATTTGTTCTTTTCTCTTCCCTTTTCCTTTTGTTGTTCTTTTTCTTTTCCTTTTTTCCTTTCTTTCTTTCTTTGGTGCTTGGGGTCAAACCTAGTTTTCCTCCCTATTTTATTTGTGACAATACTGATTATAACTGTCTAAATTGACTTCATGTTATGGGCTGGGGCCTGCAGTTTGACAACTTCAGTCCCAGACAAACTCTTGTTCACACACAGAGATGTCTAGGAGAGGGCGCACTGAAGTGGGATCTGGGAGAAGGATGACCTGGAAACCCTACGGTAGCTGGCGGGGTCTGGACTGGGTCATTAGTCAGCCAGTAAAAAGAATGGTGCTGAAGAGTCTGGACAGTCTGTGAAGTGAAGAAGCCAGTTGCAAAAGGACATACAGATTATAATCTGTCCTGACATATTACTGTTATCAAACAAAACCTACCATGAATGTGGTGGCTTAAAACAACAAGTTATCGCCTTTTAATTCTGCCAATCAAAAGGCCAATATGGGTATCAGTCAGACTGTCTAAACTCAGTGTGTCTCCAGGGTTGTGTTTCTTCTAGTGTCTAGGAGAACCTGCTTTGCCTTGCAACATCTGTAGCCCACCCACATTCTCTAGTTTGAGACCCTTCCATTTTCAAAGCCTGCAGAGTAGCACCATCCTATCTCTCTCTCTTTGATTCTCTTGCTTCCTTCTGTCCAATGCATCAGACCCACCCCAAGAGTCCAGGATCTCCCACCTGGAGATCCTTAATTTAATTATACCTGAAGAATCCCTTTGCTGTATAAGGCAAAATTCACATCTCTGTAACCAGAGAGGAACATTCTGGGCAGTTGTTTTTCTTCCTCACACAATGCTAGGAAGCAAAAATTTTCTATATAAACTTTTAAAAAATACCATACACATCCAAGAAAGTGCACATGTTATACATGTGCACCTGGATACATGTGCACCTGGATAAGTTTTCCCAAAACGCACATTTAACCAACCCCTAGAACATGTCTGGTCCCCCAGGATCCTCATAACCCCTCACAGAGTTTATTAACCACAGATAGGTAACCACTTTCTAGTCTATGAACAGCAGAAGTTAACTTTGCCCCCTGTTGAAGTTTATATAAGTGGGAATTATATCATGGGATCTTTTGGGTTTGTCTTTCCTCGAACAGCAGATATGTAAGGTTCATTGTGGTGCGTTCATTCTTATTGTTGGTTAATGTTATATTTTTTTGAATATACCCCCTTAGGTTTTCATTTTATTCTTGTATATTTGACCTGCACTTATTTGCTGCTACAAGTAGTGCTGCTCTGAATGTGCCTCTACACGTCTTTCGGGGGCCATGTGACGGCATTGATGTTAAGATCATGAGGTTGCAGGAGAAGCATAGAAGTTGCTTAGCGGATACAACCGCATGGTTTTCTAAAGTGCTTTTGGTATTCAACATTGATGCCTGGGAATTGCAGTTGTTGTACATGTCCATCAACCCTAGATGTTACCAGTCTCTTTTTCACTTTGATCCTATTTTTATTTACTCATTTTTTAAAGATGAGTCTCACCATGTGGCCTAAGTTAGTTTCAGACTCCTGGGCAAGTGGCTGACCTTTCACTGGTGTGCCACTGTGCCCCGCTCATCATCCTCTTTGATGTGGCCATGCTGAGGGAGTGTTAGGATGTTTCCTTGGGCTTTTCATTTGTTATTTCTTTGAGTCTGAGCAATTCTTTTCATACACCAAGTTTCAAAACAGAAATATACCTCATAAAACATGAAGAAATGAAATACTGCTTTGGTGTAGTGGCTGCCTCCGGGAGCGGAGAGGGAGAGGAACGCATGAGGGGAGCAGCCGCGGAGGTCCCCCTATTGCGGTAGCATGATTGCTAAAGCAAACAGGTATGAGACTGTGTAAGATGTTTCACTGCGCAAATCTTTTGGTGGAAGTATAATAAAGCAGTTACTCGCTTGCATCAGGACTGGCGGCACTGAGTACAGGACTTCTGCAAATATGTCATGACTGCTATGTTCCAGATGCTATTTTAATTTCTTTACCTGTATCACTTTTTAAAAATTTCACAGCCATCCTATGAGGCAGGTCTGATTATTACCTTCCTCTTAGTATGTGGTGAAACTAAGGCACCTGCATGAAGTTGCCCAGCCAGTATCACAGAAGTAGCACGTTCTTTAGGCTTTCTAGTTTTCTCTATGCTTGAGACAATGAGAATGAGAAAGATGAAGGAAGAAAGGGGGTCTGGTGGAGGGATGTGACACTGATTCCTCCCGCAGGTCCTGCCACCCCAGCTGCCTGGCCTTCATCACCCTCAAGCTGAGCCTGCTGCGCGACCGTCTGGTGGTGTCAGAGTGCCAGCTCACCCACTCACACCCAGCCTGCCCTCGCGGGTTCCCCTACCACTTCCGCCCGGGCCACCTGCTGGCCAACGCCTGCCTGCCTGTGCGCATGACCAGCCGGATCTCCAAGCAGTTTGTGGCGCCAGACGACGTGCGCCGCCTGCTGTCCTACTGCAAGGGCCCTGACCATGGCGTCTTGGATGCCCTGCACGTGCTGGAGGGGCTCTTCCGCACAGATCCGGAGGCCAAGGTAGGATCTCTGGGTAGGTAAGATGGGGAGAGTGGCAGACCATTAATTCTGCCATGGGAACTCATGAGTCATTCATTCCTCTGCCTACTCATTCCTTTACTCCTTCCCTTCATTCATTCCTTTCAACATTTTGCATCTTCTGAAACCTTGGAGTGCAGTGAACAAGACATACGGCCCCTGGTCCTGGCTGCCCAGTAGCACTCACAGCTCCGATGGAAATGTCAGTGGTTCTGCACTGCCCAGTATGGGACCCCCAACCACCTGTGGCTACAGAGTACTTGAAATACAGCCAGTACCATAAAGATCTGGATTTACTTTATTTTAATTAACTGAATTTTAAAAAGCCATGTCTGGCTATGGGCTGTTGTGCAGAGTTAACTGCTGGAATCACCTTGCAGCTCTAGTGGGAGAAAGCAGTGGTGGACAGACTCATCCGGCAGCATCAGAGTGCGGGAAGTGTTGGGTGCTGAGAAGAAGCTGAAGTGACGGAAAAGGCAATCTAATTTTCTATCTTTTTTTTTTTCCTTCTGAGACGGTCTCACTGTGCAGTTCAGGCTGGCCTCAAGCTCACTTTGTAGTCCAGGCTGGTCCTGAGCTCACAACAATCCTCCTGCCTCGGCCTCCTAAGGGCTGGGGGTACAGGCGTGCGCCACCATGCCTGGCCTCTAATTTTCTTTTTAAATCAGAATACACAAATAGAAAATGCACAAGTGAGAAGGATATAGTTTACAATGTTCACAAGGCGAAAGCCGCCCTGAAGTTGCTGTCCAGATCAAGAATTAGAAGAGAAGGTGTCACATTAAAGAATGTGACAGAGGGAAGATGATGACAGCAGAATAAGGTGAGGGTAGGACAGTTGTTGGGGATGGTGGTGCTAAGTTATTCTTTATTTCTTTTTCTTTTAATGATGAGGGGGAATCAAACCCAGGGCCTCGTGAATGTTAGATGAGAGACCTATCACTGAGCACACCCCACCCGGGAGGCCTCCTTAAGGAAGTGCTGGTGAAGCAGCGCTGCTGATGGAGAGGAGGGACTCCCAGCCTGTTTTCCGAGGGAAGAGAGTTGTAGGCAGAGCGAGAGCAAGTTTGCTGAGTTGAGGACTCTCTCTTCAACTCCAGGTTGCTTTAAACTTGAGAATTAAAAAGACAAGAAAGGGGAAAAAAAACCAGGTTATCCACCAGGCTGTGTGTTTGTCTCTCATGCACAGAAATGGTCCTAACTGAAGGTAAAGTTAAGGTGTGAACCCGCTTTTGGGATCCAGGTACTGTGTCTCATACTCATAACCAGCCCTGATCCAAACCACTGGTCAAAGTGCAGCCCTCTGTGCACACGTAACATTGACAATTTCAGTGCATGACTCTTAAGTGCTTTTCATATTGTAGTCCATTTGCATCTCCTCAGACCCTTAAGAAGAAGGAGCCCTTCATTCTCATCCCCATGTTATAAAAAAGAGAAAAATGAAGCACAGAGAGGTCACGTAACTGGCCCAAGGTCACACGGTTACTGAGTGGCAAAGCAAGGCTTTGATCTCACGGTGTGGATCCAGGCCCATAGTGTTCACTGTCGTGCTGTGCAATTCCAGCCTTCAGAAGGGTCAGGCTCCCGCCCACATCAGTTTGCTGTTTCATAGAAATGGGATCCTCACACGTTCTCTTTATTCCATTAGTCATCACCGAGTTACTATTGTCCACTAATGAGATAAACCTCAGTTCTTTCCCAGAAGCACCCACTGTAAGGCTGCTCTAAGCAAAGCAGCTCATTCATAAACTAAAGCCATCAAGAAGAGGGGTTAGCCCTTAACCTCCATGATGGACACTCTCGTGGCATCTAGGCTAAACCAGGGCTGCCTGCTGGCTCTGCATTCTGGCCACCTTCATGCTCTTAAAAGAAATGAACAGGAGGTCCTCAAAAAACCAAGAGACAGGCCAACAAAAGGTTATTCCTTTGCTTTCTTGCTTTTTTCCTTTCTTCCTTTCTGGGTTTGTTTTTTTGCGGGAGGAGACAGTGTCTTGCTATGTAGTTCAGGCTGGCCTGGAACTCACCATGTAGCCCAGGTTGGGCTCAAACTTACAGTGATCCTCCTGCCTCAGCCTCCCAAATGCTGGGTTTACAAGTATACACCATCAAACCCAGCAGGTTATTCCTTTATAAAAATATTTACATGTTTAATTTGTGAATATGTAACATAATATATGTGGTCCTGAAATCAAAAGAGCATGTGATGAAAAATCCCCTTGTCAGCTCCTATGGCCCAGGGCTCTTACTCAGAGGTTACCCAAGTCATCAGTAGCTTATATATCTTAAATATCTTTCTGTTTTCTGGGCCTGCACTGCCCAGTGGAACTTCTTGCAATGGTAGAAATGTCACAAGTGCTGTCCAGTACCGTAACCATGGGACTCACTGCTCACTTGAAATGTAGCTAGTCTGACTGGACTCTGGTGAGGAACTGGAGCTAGTCTGACTGAGGAACTGGATTCTTAAACCTTAAGTAAGTGAAACTTAAATCTCCCCATGGGGCTAGTGGTATCTGCATTGGGCAGCACAGTACACTGTTTACATACAGGTACATTTGCACTTCCCTATTTTAACCATATTTCCTCTACCTCACAACCACCTGCACCAGGAGAGTAATGTATTCTACATAATGTTTTGCATCTTGCTTTTTATGTCCAGGGGCGCCAGATGTCAGCATCTTTCAGTCTTCCTCTGGGACCAGTCAGATCCCCCTGAGAGAATTCTTCCTTCTGGCTCAGGGATGAAGGTGGGGGAAGAGGGCTGCAAGCTGGTGTTAGCAAGGCATGCTTAGTCCCTGTTGGTGTTTGGGGTTCATCCTTCCTCACCCCTAGATGGGCCTGATGTCCCCAAGGGCAGTACCTCATTCTGCAGAATGAGCCTCCAGTCTTGGTCTTCAAAAGGAGGGCACAGCAGCGTCACATTACTATAACAAAATTCCTGAAGTCACTAACTTGTAAGGGGAAAAGGGAAATTCAGCTCCCAGTTCTGGAGGGTCCAGCCCAGGATTAAGTAGCTCCATTGCTTTGGGCCATTAGAAAGGGTGGCATATCCTGGCAGGGGCGCATGGTGAGGCAAACTCCTCACTTCATGAGGTAGATAGCAGAGAGAGCCCTTGGGGCCAGGCAGGTTCCACAGTCCCTTAAGGTCGTAGCCCAGTGATCTAAGGACGCTCCACTAGGCACTTCCTGAAGGTTCTCCCACCCCTCCTGTTAGTGCCAGCCTTCAACACAGAGCAATAAATTGCCCACTGACCTTTAAGCCACAGCAGGATTGCTTTGGGAAGCTGCATACCTGGCATTTCCTGAGCTAGAGTGGTTTTCTTGGTCTTGGAAGGGGTCAGACAAGGATGCTGAAGAGCCACAAAGCACAGCTTGTAGGCAAGATTGGGTGGCTGCTTCACTGGGAGGTGTTAAGGCCTTTTATACCTGCACTGAGGCAGGGCTGGTCAGCTGCAGAGTGCAGTGACTTCCCATTACCTCACGTGTAGGCTTCCAGTAACCAGCCAGTGAGCATTCTCTGGGCAGAGGGAGGCCATGCACAGCAAAGCACCCTTCTCTGGTATACACCTCCCTTCTGAGAAAGTCAATTGTTGATCTGAGTTTGTCTCTTTTAAGACTACTAAGTGGTAAACCAATATGACCACTGTGGAGGGCAATTTAGGTCATCTAACTGACCAAAGCACCCACCCTATGGCGCACAGTTCTGTTTCTGGTAACTTCTGCAAATGACAGCCACACAGCTCTGGAATGACATATATGAGGTTAATCACTGATTCATGAAAGCAAAAGGTTAGAAATAGCCAAAACTCACCAGTGGAGAATGGGTCTATAATTTGTGGCATATCCATTCATGGAATATTATGAAGTGCTAAAACCTAGAACAAGTCTAAAAACTAGAACAGTCTAAAACCTGGGAAGATCTTTCAGATTCATTTTTAAGTTAAAGTAAGTTGCAAAACAGTGTAAATAATATGCAGTGTTGTGCAAAAAAGGGTGAAAATAAGAATTACAGATGTGTTTGCATATATTTACATGAAGAAAGTAGAAGAATGCCAGGAGGCCAGGCATGGTGACACACGCCTGTAGTCCCCCATGCTTGGGAGGCTGAGGCAGGAGGACTTCTGAGAGTTCGAGACCAGTGTGGACTACCTAATGCAACCCTGTCTCCAAAAAAAAAAGAGAATGAAGGTGAGGGTAGGAATAATGAATGGGAACAGGATGATTAGTATAAAGAAATGGGAGTAAGATACTTAGTATTGAGTTTGAGGCCAGCCTGGGTTACATAGTGAGTTTAAGACAAACCTGAACTACATAGGAAGAACCTGTCTCAAAAAACCCAAAAATACGAAGTTCACCTTTCTGCCACCGTGTAGACGCATGGGCTTCCTGCAGCTCAGTTTGAGTTTCTCTGTCCGTCTCCCCACAGGAATATTCTCTGTACCACATAGCCTATTCTCACATCAGACCTTCTGTCTTTAGGATGACAGGAACAGCTGGTGACTGGATTTTATTTATTTCTACGTGTGCTAAAAGCTTTCTAGACATTCCACTTGTACCTTTTCTTGTTTGTAGGACGTTGAACAAGTTGTGGACAGGCTATTTAATTTCTCTGTGCATTGGTTTGTTCATCTGTAAATTGGGTATAATAATAAGTAAAGATAGTTGTGTGTGGAGAAAGAGAGGATGGTGCCTAGAAAGTAGGAAGCCCTGCACATAGTAGCTACTTAACCATCGTTTTTGTTACCTGGATTTTTTTCTTCAGGACAAAGTAGACAATAGTATTCTGGTCACAGAAGGAAGGGAAGATGTACTCTCCATATGTAGAAGGAAGGATGTTCTTACTCGTGAGAAGAGATATGGATGGAGAACAGGAAGTGCAGTAGTTTCTGGTGATAGCGTTTGGAGAATCAGCTTTCCACGGTTGGTGCATTCCCCTGTCACCAACTTAATTTGTCCATAGAAGACACCTGCACTCATTTGGGGCCTCAGACTGCTCCTCCCTAGGCTTCTCTGTCTCCACAAATGCGCCACCATAAATAATAATAATAAATAATAATAATAATAAATAATAATAATAAATACAGATGTACACGGAAGTGACTGGATTCCGGTTTCCCCAGAGCTGGATCACAAACTGGGCAAGGTCTCAGGCGTCCCCTAAACTGTCTTTTCTCTTCCTGCCCGCGCCTTTAGGTAAAGCTGGTGTTCGTGGAGGACCAGGCGATGGTAGAGACTGTGTTCTTCCTGACCTCTCGCACCAGGGCACTGCTGCGGCGCTTCCCACGCATACTTCTGGTGGACCGGCTGCCGGCGCTGCAGGGCGTGCTGGACCTGCTGGCGGTGCTGTGCGTGGACGGCGCGGGCCGTGCGCGCCAGGCCGCCTGTTGTGTGGCACGCCCAGGCACGCCAAGCCTCCTGCGCTTTGTGCTGGTCTCGCTGCTGCAGAGCGCGCCCGACGTCAAAGGCCGCGTGCGCTGCCTCACAGCAGGGCCCGAAGTGGCAGCACAGCTCAGGGCCGTGCGCCAACTGTTGCCTTGTGCGCGTGTACAAATCTGCCGCGCACAGGGCCTGGAGACACTCTTCAGCAAGGCACAGGAGCTGGGCGGTGCCAGCCGCGAGGACCCCGGCCTGTGGCCACTCCTATGCCGCCTGGCCGGCGCTTTGTCCTATGCAGCCTACGCCGAGGCACTGGCAGAGCTGCGTGCCCAGGGCCCAGACGCCTTCGTCAAATACTTTGACCACAACTGGGCGCCCCGTCATGACATGTGGGTGCGTTTCCGTGCCTATGAGGCGTCGCGAGACCTGGACGCCTGCGCCCTGGTGCGGGGCCACCGCAGGCGACTGTTGAGCCACCTCAGCCCTTCGCACAGCGTGGCGCAGTGCCTTCGTGACCTGGTGGCCATGCAGTGGGCCGACGCAGCTGGGGAGGCAGCCTCTGAGGGCGCTGATGGCCGAGGGATGTGGCTAGAGTGCCAGCTTAGGGGTGGGGCCCCGGTGGACGGGGTGAGGGGCTTGGAGACCAATGACAACGAAGGGGTCCAACCAGAAAGGGAGAAGGGGAGGGGTTTGCAGAGGAGAGATTGGCCAGGGCTTAATTTGGAGAACCGGAAGGGGAAGGTGCTGGAAGGAGGTGTCTGGAAAGGCACTGAGTTGGAGAGAGAGCACCCGAGAGGGCCAGAGGTCAGAGACTGGAGGGGACCCCACCTGGAGGATGGAAGCTTTAGGGTACTGGAGATCACAGACCCGAGGGGATCCCAGTTTCAATCAGAGAGAGCTGGGTCTTTGGGAGGAAATCTCTGGAGGGGCTTCCCGCTGCAGGATGAAAGGGCAAGCGTGCTAAAAGCCCGAGACTGGAAGAGACCCGAGTTGGAAACAGAGAAGGGGAGAGGAGTCGCTGTCAGAAACTGGCGAGAGATCCATTTGGAGAAGCCTTTGGAGTTGGCTCCTGAGAATGGAGACCAGAGGGGAGCTCAGTGGGCAGATGGGGAGCGGAGAGCACCTGAGATTGCAGAGGCAAGAGGAGGGCGGTTAGGGGTCAAAAGGAGACGAGGCCTGGAGGATCTAGTTGTAGTCCAGCTGAGAGATGCCAGGGTCACGGGCATGGCAAATGGAGACGGAGGGGGAGCCCGGCCTGTGGGCTCCAAGCGCAGAGTGGGATATGAGATAGAGTGGGGGGACGGGGGAAGAAGGTGTCCACGGCTGGGGAATGGAGTCCAGGGTGCCGCCCCCAGGGGAACTGTGTTGGACGGGAATCCAGCATGGGCGGTGCTGAGGAGCGGGTCCCTGGCCGCAGGGGAGACCCTGCAGGATGGAGGTGAAGGTGAAGGCCCAAGGGAACCAAAGAGGCTCTGCTGCCCCTCCAGAGAGGAAGGGATAGACTGGGAGCCCCTGGCTAAATTCCGAGCAGCCTGTGGGCCGGAGCTGGCAGACCTGGTGGCCGAGGAGCTGGCCTTTGCCAGGCAGCATGGCACCCGGGGTTTCCACTGGACTGGAACTTGCTTTGCTCTTAAAGATGGCTCCTCAGATTTCTTCTTGGATGGGGCCCTCACATACTGCAGCTGCTCAATCCACGCTGCGCGCCGCTTGCCCTGCCGGCACCTCTTTGCTGCACGTCTCCTCACTGGGGCCGCCTTATTTCACATGGACCTGCTCAGGGATTGCTGGGGAAGAGCCCAAGAGCCCTGACCCTTCAGTCTCCTGCCTGCCACCCTCCATGTGGAGTGCAGGCATTCTTTTATCCCAAAGATAATAACGGCTGAGCCAATGAGGCCACCCTTGTCCCTCTGGCCACCTCCTGGGTCATCCAGGGACCTTGGCAGATTGCCTCTCTGGCTTACAGAGAAACTGACAGTGTTCTCTGAGGTCCTGGAGCCAGCTATAGGAAATGCTGGTGGCCAGGTTGGGCTCAGAGGGCTCAGGAGAGGAATGTGTGAGGAGAGGGGTAGACAGCGCCAGGCCAAGACAAGACCAGAAAGGGGCAGAACTGGGGCGAGGGGAAGGAGCAGGGGAGGACAGCAGGACGTGGGGAGACTGGCAGGAGCAGACTGGTCATCACAGGGACTGGAGGGCCGAAGGTGGAAAAGCAAGGGAGAAGAGATAGAACAAAGAGACCACAGGAGAGGTAAGGGGAACAAAGGTAGAAGGGGAGGAAAATGGAGGACACAAGAAGAGGCAGAAACGGAGAAGAAATGAGAAAACATGGCCAGGTGGGAAGGGAAGGCAGACAAGAAGGGGAGAAACAGAAGAAAAGGAGGCAAAACAGGACAAAAGAATGACAAAGGGTATTGAGAGAGAAGATGCAGGAAGGGAGTGGTTGGGGCATTTGTCCCAAGACCTTGATACTGGGCTTCCCTGAACCTTCCAGTTTTCCATTAGAAAATGAGAGAAGGCACTGGGGATCTGCAGGGAGGAGCTGGAGACTCCCCCGGGGAAGGAGCTGTCTGCATTGTTACACTTCAAGACTGGAATAAAACAGTATTATTTTGGTTTCCATGCTGAGTTCGTGGCTTCTGGGGAAGCATGGGAGACTTGGATCCGGCAGGAAATTAAGATGGTCCTGTTTCTTTTTATTCTTTCTGTCAACAAGTCCTTGTAGGGCCAGGGGAATGGAGGAGCCACAATGAACCGTCTCCACGGCGGCTCAGCCATTACTCCCCCCACCGAGACCAGAGCACAGAGTGGCAGCTTCCAGACATCCATCGGCTCTACCTCAGATGACTGGCCATGCTGACTCTCCTTGGTGATGACTGGTTGAGAGTGGGCCTGTAACCCAGGCCTGGCCACTGAATCTGCTCAAGTTTGGGTGAGAGGCTCTGAAAAAGAGCCCCTCACTCTTAAGAAGTCCCAGAATGACACAAGTCTATGCCTGCTCTGAACCACTGTGGGCCAGAGTGAGAGTAAAGCCTACACTGTCGAGACCTCAACTGACACATGAAAATCTGGATTGTTGCTTGGCTCTTGAGTGTGAAATCTGCTCTACCGTGGGGCTCTGAAGCAAAGGGTGTATCCTAATGATTTAGGGAAATTTGGGTTGGGGTTTCTGTCGTCACAGTTGATGAAGGGAACTTTATTATAGTTTACAAAGTCCAGTGTGAGGTTGCTCAGAACTTCTCAAACTTCAGTGTGAAAATGAAGGCACTTTAGTGGTGGGAGACAGAGTTGAATTCAGTAGTCCAGGTTGAGGCTTGAGATTCTAACAAGGCCTCTGATACAGTTGATGGGGCCTGGGGTGCTTATAATTACTTTGAAGGCAGTGAAAGACTTTACAGTTCAGTGGCTCATGTCATGAGACATCAAAGGCTTCTCCCGTAGATGAATGCAAGGGATCCAACAATGTCAAATCCCACCTCTCATTTCTCCTGGTCTTTATGTGATGGTTCTTTTGAAAGAAAGCCCCTTGTTTTGGCTGAGAAAGATAGGAACTTTAGAAGCCCTGGCATCACATGCTCGTATCTTGGTCAAAAACCACCTTTCTTTAAGTATCTGTAGTAAATCTCAAAGAAGAAACCGATAGGACTTAGTAAGAGTATCATTTATTACTACATTACTGCTGTGTTAACAGCAATAACATTTTAGAAGTACCTAAGAGTAACCATTTATTGCCTATGTGTCTTCAGTGACCTGATGGGGTGGGCGTAGAGGTAGGGGTGGGGGGGTGACAAGACCTTTGCTTTTCAAAGTGTGGTCCATGGAACAGCATTGTTAACTTTCCTTGGGAGCAGGTATGTAAGAAATCCAGAGGAGGAGGAGGTTTGTGGTCAATAAAACAGGCAAGGGCAGATGCTTATTCTCCGAACTGGACCTTGTAGGACATGTTTGACAGGAAAAATGATGAAGAAGTGCCTTTTTGACAGAGGGAACAACATGTATGAAAGTAGTTTACCCTTGAGGAAGGCAAAAAAAAAAAAAAAACGGCCAAGGTTAATAATCCTTACATCTCTACCTGCATGCCCAGTTCACCAGTGAAATTCATCCTTTCAGTCCTGCTGAAACATTACCTCCTCCTAGAGGGCATCCCTGGGCAGCCTTTCTAAAAACTTCATACCCTTTCTCCACTTTATTTTTCACAACACTTACTGCTACTTGGAATGATGCCACTTAGCTCTTTACCAGCATAGCATTGTGATTAAGCTTATCAAGTATAAAGCTCGACTGCCTGGGTTCAAATCTTATTTCTCCCCACGTGGCCCTCGGTTGCTTACCCTCTCTGTGTTACAGTCGGAACAGTAATAGTACCTATCTCCTAGGGCTTTTTGTCAATAAATGAATTAGTGTGTACACCAGCATTGTAACGTGCTGTACTTCTGTTTTCTCTAAGGTGTCCCAACTGTCTATTTACAGTCTGGTTTCTCCAGTGACTTGTGTTCACACTATTAATGGTGTCTCCACCACCACAAAAATACAAGCTCGGTTTGTTCTCTATAGTACCCCCGGTACCAGTATAAAGTGAGCTCGGAGGTAGAAATATCACCAGCTAGCCCAGGTCCTTCTTTGAGTAATCATGGAAATTAAGACTAAGGCAACTGGCCCGCATTTAAAGGAAAACAGCTTTAACTGGAAAGTAAGGAAAAATGAAGGTGAGGCACAGCTCTGAAGAACATCAAGCTGTCCCTGGAACAAAGGAAAGTAGAAGGAAATAGAGAAGCAGCATCAGTTTGAGGGGGCACAGGTCTGAGGAAGAGGGTCAGACTGGCCTGCCAACAAAAGAACGAGGACCAGGTTTACGGGGTTTCTGTGCTGCACTGGAGCCTGGTTGTTCATCTCAGTCCTGACTCTGTAACTCCATCCGAAGTAAGAGGCAGTCTGGCTCCCGGGAGGTGATTGCTCTTGCTGAGAGGGTGGGAGGTACCGCCTCCGTTGTGATACAGGGTCGCAGCTCCATTAGGAAGTGAACTCCACATGGCCTGGTCTGTGAAGCGCTGCTTTTCCTGGAATCACTATGACTTCAGGTTTAGGACCTTGTAAGGTGTAAGACTTCTCCTAGGCAACTCCCCAGGGGCTTTGGAACTGGATGCTGTAAAGGCTGGCGACTGGATATTCCTGCAGATCCTGAATTCAGTTACTTTTACATTGGTGTCCTCAGTCTTCAAGGGGATGGGATCGTCCAGGTACATATAGAGCTAATAAATTTTGCAATAGACACTCCTTATGTGATTAACGTGCAGAGCTGAGCAGAGATCTGAGTTTCAAAGAAATAAAAGAGACCAAAACAATGAAAGTAAAGATACCAAGTTTATCTCTTGCTTTTGGGCATCTGCCTCTAGGTTCCTGTTACGGGAAGATGAAAGAATAAAAATGGACGAGTGGCTAAGAGATTTCACATATCATCGTTGCTATGGTGACAGTGGAGCCTGCTCTGAGAATTTTAGGTTCAGCAACCTTGCCTACCTGTAAATCCTGCTCTCCAGTCATGGAAGCACAACTTCCAACAGCTGCCCCTTCTCACGCTTGCGCAGTAGAGTCTATTGTTTACCACTGCTCACTCTGAGCATGTGCGGGCTGCAGGGGTTCTGGCTTAGTGGAGAGAAAGGAGATGCACTGTTTACTCTCTAAACTGTGTGCTCGCCAAGTCTAGGGAGTCTGACCAGGGGCGGGGGAGGGGGGGGTCTCTTCTGGTTTCTAGGGCAACCGGGGAGGGAGAAGATTGGTGTCGCCTTGGTAACTAGGGCTGTAAGAGACCGAGAATAGGGATTAGAGCCATGGGGAGGAATTAAGGGTAATAACCATGGAATGGGGATGTTCATGGAGGAATACGACTTGTTATGGAGGAAGTGTGTTTAAATAATCGTTGCACTGATATTAGGGGAGTTGGAGTGTTTTAAATGGAATGGGTATGTTTTGATGAACTCTTTTGTAATAAGGGGGCTGGGAGCTCACTGAGAAATCAGTATGCATGTAAATAGGTAACTTCAGGTAAAGTAGAAAGGCAGCAGGGAAAATCAGAGTGCTAAGCTCATTCCGCAGTTCTGCACAAAGCTTCTACCATGTGCAGACACAGCCATATGTTGAGAATACCATGGTGAGCAGGGCAGATGCAGCTATAAACGGCACTGGGATCTTTGTGGCAGAGTCCGGGTAGTATAGAAATAGAGGGCTCTTGTACTCTATGGGAGTGATGGGGGTGAGGGGCGACCTGGTTGGATTGGAGGTGAGGGTAAGAGCTAAACAAAATAAAGACTGCACAACCTCACATGCCAAGGTTCAAAATTTGACCTTTATTTGAAGTGATTTTGGAAAGTTGTTAGATTTTATGCAGGAATAACATGTTTTAAGAACATCCTTCTGGCTACTGTGGGAATAAATGGGAGGGAGCAAGGATGCAAAGAGAGGCGAGTCAGGATGCTGTTGCAGGCCTCCCTACAAAAGCTGTCTCGATGAAAGGGAGGCAGTGCTAGTAGAGACAAAGACAGCCACGTGGATTCAAGAGATGCTTAGCAGTAGAATGAAAAAAGAGCACCGTGAGAAGCATGAGCCCAACGAGAGAAGATAGGCATTAATTAAATCTGCTAAAGAAGTGGGCTGAGAACAACCTAGTAAGGTAGCTAAATATTGATGAACCTGATTCTAATTCCAGTCCTGTTGCTTGCTGTGTGACCTTGAGCAAGTGAATGACCTCCTCTGTGCTTTGATCCCTTTATGTATAAGATGCGAACGGTTGTGGTAGGCATCCCATTAATGCGTGTAGGATTGACTGTAGTAACACATAAAGCAAGAAGTTCTGCTTGTCGTCATAAAATTACTGTGGTCATAAAATGATGAAGTTAAAGCAGGACCTGAGTACACAAGCCCAGTCTTCTTGCCTCATCCTGTTACAGAACCTGGGAAGAACGCTGAGGTTCTGCAAAAACAGTTTTCAGTCTTCTGTGCTCAGGAAAGTCACCTCAAACTGTCTGGCACCACTGGGCCTGTGTTCCTTTGGCAACGATTTGCAGATGTGTAGCTGGAGCTCTTCTCTATGTAGATGGTACACAATTTATGGCTCCCCATCAGGCCTTCACCCATCAAAGTTCCATGCCTGCCCCACATAGACATTTAACCCTGAAGTACATTGTGCCATGTGGTTTACCTATAGGATCACCCCAACTATCCCGGGAAGTGGACATCTTGCCTGTTTCTCAGCCAGGGAAACTAAATCAGAGATGTTCAGTGAGTCCCATAAGAATGTAGGGCAGAGAGAAAGATTGTCCCTCTTCTGCTAACTTCTGCTTCAATGCTGTCAATGTCTTTCATGTTAGCAGAAAGTTTCCAATGGAGTCACAGTTGACCCTGGTTATACTGCTATCATCCACTTGAAGAGGCTGTTTCTCTCTGAGTCTGAGTTTCTGTATGTAGAAGATGAGAATAATTCACCAAGGACATTTTGAGAATTGAAAATAGTGATTATCTCATCTAGCATATGAATAAATCACTGCTGGTTATTCTCTGTCAGCACCCCCACCACTTCTTTTCAAGAGGTTGAAGCTGTGGCCTGACTTTAAGCAGAGCTAGTAACAAAGTGTGGGAAGCATCTCCTGCTACATTTTAGACAGGGCAACATCATAATAACCAGCAGGTCCTGCCAGAAGGACGCCACGAATGCACATTGGGGCAACTGGAAACATTGCTACCCAAGGTGGTCTGCTAAATGGAGATTCCTATAAAACCTAAGTACAGTACACCTGGACTAGAGATGCAGAGCACACAGTAACTAGGGGTTCAGGAAGCAAAAAGGGGGAGGCTACATTTGAGGAAATGCTGGCTGAATCTGAAGGGCACCAAAGGAGCCAGCTGTCTGATCAGTCCCTAGATGAAGAGATTCCCTTCTGGCCTTGCCCACCTCCTTGTGTAATGCTGCCACCCAGTTCTCATTCTCTTCTGCTCCTCCAGGACCTACCAAGCTTTCCAGCAGAGGGAGTAGGGGAATGGGCTTGGATATAAAAGGGACTGTCCAGCAGATGAAACTATTTGTGGGGAGCTGCTCAGACTGAGTCAAAGCTCAAGGCATGTAAAGCCACTTCTGGACAGCTTTGAGGACATAACCTCATTGTCAGTACAGGTGCACACTGGACCATAACTATAACATAACCATCACTTAGCAGTGGAAAACTAGGCATGCTTTAATGACGCCAGCATATAAGAATGTAGATATGAGATAACAACCTGTATAAGAATTATACAATAAAGAAACAGGTGGCTCTGGCTCTTGCTCTTGTGTTCTGCTATACTCCATTTTGCCTGCTCTTGTTGCCCATGTCTTGCACACAAGCATTTTTTAACCTAAGGATCTCACCCATAAAAATCTCCCTTGTGCCCCTCAAGCAATGCACAGCATTTGTCATGGAGGAAATGCTGAGGATAATGAAGAATAATTGGGTGAAAGAGGAACAAAAGGAGCTATGAGAGTGTCTTATTTGAAGAGTATCCTGAGGGCTGGAAGACCTTTGTCAGGGAACAGAATGTGGGGCCTCTGAGAGGACAAAATTATTGGGTAGAGAGGTGGAAGGTGGAGCGGGCGAATTCATTGTGGGTTTACTTGAGGTATATGTCATTGGTTGAGAGAGATCATAAAGTGTATGGGAGGGATTCAGGGATTCTTTAGGGGTGAACTCTGTGTGTTTGGCTGAAGAAATGTGAATTGGGGACTGATGAGGTCCAGGTGAGTGTGTGAACAGGTAACAGGTTTGACTTACACCTTGAAGCAGTAGTTGGATTCTGACAGGCTTTGAGAGGACATATCAGAGTTTAAGGGAGCAACAGGTGCCAATGCCCCAGAGTGGAAGAGTTAAGGGCTTACTTGTAGAAGGGAGGCTACCCATTGGAATGTGATTTCCACAGGAAAATGCTGAGAAGGTTGCTGGGAATTATGGAAGGAACATTCCAAAGGAAGGAATTCATGGGGAGATCATTTACTGAGGAAGGCGGTAACTTAAGATGGTGATAGGAAAGGGTTTAGAGGCTGGGCTGGGGAGGGCTGTGCTGTGCCCCAGGGTCATGATGGTAGGCAAGGATGGCCCAGCCTGGGCTTGGAGAAAACTCTGTTCTTAGAGCCCTATCCTGGACTTCTCAAGTTCCTAGGCACTGCTCTGACCCTCTTTACTGGGACCTCTCTCTTGTAGTCAGGAAGACATGCCTCCTATACAAGGTTCCCTGGAGTCACATTCCCAGGCAACCCCAAATCTTTGCTCCCAGCTCTGAGTGGACTTCTCTCCCAGACTCACCATCCCAAGGGTCCACTTTGCCTCGCCAGCTTGTGCACTCAAGGTGAGAAGGGTGACAGGGAGGCCTGGACACAGGCTGGACTGTCAGTATGTGTAAACCGGGGCCCTAGAAGTGCAGCAAGAGAAGGGCAACTGGAGCCAGGATTGGCTTTCCTGGGATGATGCCAAGTCCTAATGTGGATCTAAGAATTCTAACAATTATAAATTTGAACCTGACCTCCCAGGTCATTGGGAAGGTCTGTTTCTCAAGGTAAGCAGATAAAACGTTTGATTCCATAGTTGGATTTATAGTTTTTGAAATATTTGGCTGTGTGTATGTGGGCCTTCGTTTGTTCTCTTATCCAGGAACCTGCAAGTCTTAGGGGTGAGTCTATCAGGAGTGGTGTGTCACGCAGGGACGGGTCACTGCTTTTTTTGCTCTGTACCATCCCTGCCCCTGGCAACGCCTGTGTCTGCTATTAAGATTTTTTTGTCTTAATAAGTAAATTAGTGGTTTTATTTGGCCGCTTTCAGTATTCCTTGTTTGTTCTTCACTCCTGACACTTTAATTGTAATTGAAGTGGAGAGACTCTTTTGTAGTCATGTCTGGGGTCCTAAATGCCTCCTCTACTTGTAATATATCTTTTTCAAAATTTGGGAAAATTTTGACTATTAGATTTTATCTGTCTTTAGCCTGAGGCTCAAATTCTACTTATATCCCAATGACTCATAAATTTATTTTAATTATTTCTCAGAAATTTTATATGTTCTTTTTGTGTTGTCTGATTTCTTTCTTTAGGGAAGTCTCTGTGTAATAATTTATATAGCTTTTCTTCAATTCATAAAATCTTGTGTTTCTTGCTTAATCAGCCTTGTTGGTTATACTTTAAGTTTTTATTTGGCTTACTGAGCTTTTATGCTTATGTTACTTCATTATTTACTGGTAACATCTTTGAATTCACTGATCATTTTATAGCTATAATTTTAATTCTTTGTCTATTTTTTCCATTTTTATATAATTTGTGTTATCATTACAGAAGTAATAACTACTCAATTTTTTATTAGTGCATGTTTATAATATAAATGTTGATGTTCATTTTGGAAAACTGGTAAGTACTTGTAATATGTCTTCACCATTTCCAATCTCGTATCTCCCTGTTCCTTTACATTTTCCTTTTCCTGGTCTCCTACCCCACTTCCAAGTGTCTACTTTGTGCTTTCTGTCAAATGTACTTTATATATTTGTTTACTCAAATAATCAACCATTAATTTTAGAAGAAGTTGTGTGGCCTTGATTTTTCTTCTTTCTTAAGTTTCTATTTTAAGATTCTGTTTTCTTACCCTTTCCTATGTGGGTCTTCTTAGGGGTCAGGTTGTCTGGATGATTTGACCTGGGGTATCAGTCTACATGTAGTGTTGAGTCTCAATCTAATTTTATTTTGTTGCGTATTTTCCCTGTAACATCTTTGTATATAATTAATTGGAAATGACACAGAGTCTACTTATGAGAACACAAGTAATTACTTTTGCTGTAAGTCTTGTGGGAGTAGAGTCCATCTGGTGGTTCAAACATGGATGCTTTAGACAACAAAGAATGTTGGAGTATGCCCTGTTCCCTGTACTTTGGTTTTGTCAGCATGGTACAGAGTTAATGATACACCCTCTCCTGGAGTTCTTTGTAGATGTTGCACATACCGAAATGGTATTTCTGCCTGCTGTTGCTATGGCAGTGACTGTGTACTAGAAAAGTCAATCCCCATCATGCCTGATGATGCCATTTCATGGGCTGAGGGATTTTGTTACCCGTATTTTCGGGGCTTGAAGTATCTGCTGAGGATTAAGTAGGACTAGATTTGGACTGAAATAAGATGCAATTTCTCTCTATTGGGTTGGGTTTATAACTCAGCAGCGCAGTACCCTTCCAGCACACTTGCAATGCTTGCATTGGTCACCAGTGCTTACTGGAAGGAACGTAACAACAAAGGTAAAAATCCCCACATTTGAACAACCTTCGTCTAGCCTCGAAATGCATGTGAAAAACTCATAACAACAATACTGATAACAACATCAGGTGAAGGGACAAAGATATTAGGCCATAAAATTTAAAAGTTAAGTATTAGTAAAACAAAGCACTTCAAAACAAAAAAAGTAAAAGACTGAGAAAATTAAAAGTGATATACAAGAGAGGAAAAAAAGGTAGCTGAGCATTGGGCTACATGCTTTGGGAGCTGAGGTCATGTCCAAGGCAATTTACTCAGAATATCTCAAAATAAAAAGTAGGAAAGGCTGGGGATATAGAGGGCCTGTGGTTGGTTATTTTGCTAATGAGAAAGTGGGGGTGGAGAAGAGAGAGCAATTAAATCAAATGTGAGGATCAATTATCTTTGTTTCCTCTGTGATGGTTGGGGCAGTTTATCGTGTTTTTTGTGCTACTTCTTGCTGGACAGGCTTAGATAATGATGTGCCCAGGATGTATTTCCTAGAGAGAGAGAGTGGCAGAGCAATTGACTGGGTCTCAGTGGAAGGTCCTGTCTTCAACTCCAATCTCAGTGGTGTCAGGTATATGTAAGACAAGTTTGTCTTCACTCACCTCTTCTCCGTGGGTGTCAGATGGCAAATGCCCAAGCAGCTACTCCATCCCTTTATATTGGTTTGGACTTGGCAGATTCTGTATCACACAGGGCAAATATTCAGCTTCTCCCACGTTCTTTGATCTAAAAGTCAGTATTAGTGACTGCTTCCATGGTGCCAGTTATCAGGGACCCCTGCATGGATTCCAGTCTCCTGCCCAGGTTAACAGTACATGACAGAGAGGGAAAGAAAGAGCAAGAGACAAAAACAGAAGGGTGCATAGCAGGGATCTGGGATGACCAGTTCCTTTTTCCAGGAACAAAAGGCCACAAGCCACCCAGAACCTTGGCGGTGATTCATTCCATATGAGTCAAGCACAGTGAGTGAAGGGCAGTGGGTGTGTCCGGGAACAGTAATGGAGCCTGTTTGGAATGACAAGGCATTCTTGCAAGGACAAAGACAGGGAGGCAATAAGAAAACTGTAGTTCCCCCAGGTGTCTTCATCAGGTCTTACCTTGCCCTGTGAGCACCACAGCAGTCATTAGCCCTAGGGCTTCCAACTGTGAACAGAAAAGAATGAAGTCTGCATGTTACAATCTGGCTCAAGGGCAGGACAAGGACAGCCTCAACATCCCCAACTCAATTTATAATTCACGGTCCCCAACAGGTCAGCGATGGTATTTGTGTTTAGAACTCAACCTGTGCATTTCAGCACCTGTATTTTGGTGGCTGTGACCTCTTCCAGTCTGGCTTACTCCCAACCCGGATAAGCTACATCATGAATGTAAATCGCTAAGAATGCAATTAGGCATGTGCATGTGGGCAGGGTGCAGTTAAGTTTTGTGCTGGAGAAATGTTTAAGCAGACCCAAATCTGCTTAACGGGATGAGATCCCGTTTCACTCTCCTCAACTGAGACTTCTCGCTTGATTTTTTTGTTCTTCACAATCAATGCAGGAAGGTATATACCAGGAGTTCAATAGTGATTGCTGCAAATCTTCCAATACCAGGAAGGTAATTGTTCCTACTTATATGACCCCTCTCAAGGTGGCTTCTGGTTTTATATATATATATATATTCCACTAACGGTTTGCACAGGCAGGTACCGTGTTGTAATGTGTATCGATTTACCTAAAGATCAAATTCCCAGCTGGAGCAAAAGCTTGTTTGGACTACAACTTTCCACACCAATAGGATTGCTGCCAGCTTGTACATATCAGGTTTTGTTAAACTGACTGCTTTTTTTTAACCCCTGCAGTTTCATGATCATTGCCCACCAGCCAGGGAGCCAGGTTTGAAATTAAGAATTGTTTTGTATGCTTGTCTGCATTGTTGCATTGGTTTCCATGTTATTTAGGGTTCTTTTCACTTGTCTACTCTTTCCCAAAAGTCTTTCTCATTTTTGTTACATGGGGAAATATGCTCCCCTTTGATGTTTTTTTTTTCTCACACATTGAATTACACAGAGGTTATAGGCATTCTACCATCTTACTGGGTTTCTCTAACCAGTTCTTTTCACATGTACATATTTTTTCCTATACCCCAAACAATCTCTATGGATCCATCAGTTATAATATTTGACACTGACATATGTATGAAATCTAAAACAGTTTCTGAAATACGGAACGTGTGCCATATTTGTTGAATGGATAAATGAAGTTCCTCAGAGTAGCACAGTTTCACACCAATGTGATAAAAATCCTAAGTGAAATTTTAAATTTTTATTAGCTGTATTAAAAGAAACAAAAGTAACCAGAAAGAATTAGTTTTTATAGTATACAAATACTATTACTATTTCTAATAATTATAATTTAAAAAATGGAGTCGTGAAAATTATCACCATCATCTATATGTACTTTTCTTCATATTAAAACCTCAAAATTTGAATTTTTAAAAGTTTAGCACTTATCTTACCTCCTACAATACCACCTCAAAGGCTAAAGACCATTATGCTTGAAACATGCAAAGGCATGTGTTTACATTTCTGCCTTTGGAGTATTTGTTGCCTAAACAATTCTTCCACATCAGTGATCATTAAACACTTATCAAACACAGAATTTTCCAACTGGAAACTTCTTAGTTTTTATCCTACCATGAATCAACTAGCAATGTTCTGAGACACTTGCAGTTCTTGCAACTTGGACAGGGCATATGGACATAGAGAGCATGCGCTCTTTGTGTGCTATATGTCCCACAGCACACAAGAAAACACTCAAACAAGGAATTTCACAGCAAAAATACTGATCCTGTCAATGGCTCACAAACCCAGGGTAACAGAGTTTATTTACCCAGATGACTAAAAGACATGTAGAAACCGATTCATCTGAACATGTTTGTGTGGTTATTATAGTTGAAAAATTCGCAGATTCACAAAGTTAAATGAGAACGATATGCCCATAATTATGTTGCCATTGAAATCTGTATTTATTGGACTTTGGAGTGTTTTATTTTATTATTCTCTTGGAGACTCACTCTTCAATCAATGCAGTGATTTGCATCTTCTAAAATATAGACCTTCATTCTTAAATGGACTTATAATTAATTTCACATAGTTTTTAAACATGCAAAACCCATAAGAGTATTCTCAAAGTATCAAACACTATTATCACCCTTCTGGGTAACTATTTTACTCTCACATCTGTTCTTACTACAGCAGTGATAATCTCACTGCCTAGCGAGAGGGTCAGCAATAGTGGTGGTTGAACTTCTACATTAGCCTGTTATTCCTCCATAATCTCATTTTTTCCTTCTAGAATCTTTGCAATTAAGAGTTTATGAGGAACTTCCGGGAAGATGGCGACCAGGTGAGCGGCAGAGGGAATCTCTCCCAGAGACCGATCCTCTGCGAGCGGGTGCCTGGTCCGTGGATGCAAAATTCCAACTGATCAGGCTGCTCTCCGCGGCCTGAGCATTAAAGGGCAGGCTGACAAGCCGTGCGGCGAGAAGTGGGCGGATCCTGAGAGCTGGGCTCCCGAGGGATCAGTGCTGCGCTTGGGCCGCAGCTCGGTTCAAATCATGTACAGCCGAGAGAGCAATTGCGGAGGGAAGGACGCCTCCAGCACCTGAACCCAATTGGCTCAGAGGCGGCTGTAACCAGGATTTGTTGGAGGCAGCGCAGCAGACGAAACTGAGAGAATGCACTACTGGGACAGACAGCGCCAATCTGGGCAGCATTCCGGGATCCCACTCAGAACCCCACCCCGGCAGCTGGTGCCCCGTGAACTGGAGCAGCTGAGATCGGCGGGATTTCTGAGTCGGGAAAAAGCTCGATCCAGGGAGATACATCTCAACGGCATTCCTGTCTGCACGATCCCAGGGTGAGTTAAGTGGGCGCTCTAACCAGTTTTTCCAGAATCGGGAAGAAGCTCTGCCCAGTGAGTGACATCAAAGCAGCTTTAAGGACTGCAGGATCTCCCAGGTAGGAAGAGCTAGCTAGGCAACCTGATGGGATTCGTGAGGGGGGAAGGAGCTCCATCCAGGGAGGAACACCTGAGTGGCCTGTCTGCAAAACTCCTGGGGATGGGACAGCGAGCTGCTTATATGCCCCAGTCAGGACTTGGGGTAGGGAGTAGAAGCAGAAATCTCAGCAGACAGCTTAAGGGACATTCTCCCAAAGAGAAGGAATCATTGGAGCAGCCTCTGCAGCAGACCATTGCCTGCTGAACTGCCTGGGGAATTTATAGCTCCACATTTTGAATCTGATACCCAAAAATGGGAAAACAGAGGAACAAAATGCAGTCTCAAAACTCAACTCCACCCAGAACAAGTTTTGAATGTGAAGATACAGGGGAACCAGGAAGTCACATACCTTCAAGTTATGAAACGATTGCATTCGAAATGAAACAACTCCAACAGGCCATAAAAGAGCTTAAAGCAGAAATAAGCCACATACCCGCAATGATTTCTCAGACAAAACACCAGCTGAAAACAATGATGGAAGAAATGTTCCATTCACATAGACAAGAAATAGACAAAAGACTGGAAGAAAATAGGAAACAAATGGAAATGTTGCAAGAGCAATTTAGGAATGAATTACCAAGAATGAAACAGGTCCAAACAGAATGCCAGGATTTGAAAACTAACGCTGAAAGCATGCAAAATCGTTTAAATGAAACCGAAGATAGAATTTCAGAACTTGAAGACAGCATGGCAGCTTATGAGCGTGAAAGGAAGAATCACATGATATCGTCAAAGACACAAGAAAAGTCAATCCAACAGCTGCAAGATGAGGCAAAACATAACAATATTCGAATTATAGGAGTGTTTGAAACAGCAGGAGATATAACAAACGATATAAAAGGAATATTTGATGAAATAATAGCAGAAAATTTCCCAAACAAGGTAAAAGATACTGAAGTTCAGTTAAGGGAGGCATATAGAACACCAGTGATCCATAACCCAAAGAAAAACACACAGGCATATAATAGTCAAGATCCCAGATATCCAGCAAAAGAAAACAATATTAAAAGCTGCTAGAGAAATGAAACAGATCACCTATAAAGGAAAGCCCATCAGAATCACAGCAGATTTCTCAACGGAAACCATGAAATCAAGAAGAGCTTGGAGCGAGATACTACAGATTCTGAAACAAAACAGCTTCCAACCCAGATTGATGTACCCTGCAAAATTATCCCTCAAATTCAATGGAGAAATAAAATATTTCCACGACAAGGAACAACTGAAGAACTTCATCAGTGCCAAACCAGCATTGGAAAAAGCACTAAAAGATATTCTAGACAGAGAAAAAAGAGACCACAATCCCAAGAACAGCTATAGAAATAACTCCCTAAACAGAACAAATAATTAAACAGTCAGCAAAAGAGGGAAAACTTCAAGTAAATAACATGACTAGAATAAGCCAACATATAACCATGATAACCATTAATGTAAATGGCCTCAACTCAAAAGTCAAAAGGAAAAGATTGGAAGACTGGATTAAGGAACACAATCCAATGATATGCTGTATACAGGAAACACATTTTACTCAAAAAGAAATCCATAGGTTGAAAGTTAAAGGTTGGA